>PVKS010003213.1:0-87784 GCA_004027875.1 Aplodontia rufa | reverse complement strand
GGAGGATCCAAGCTTAAGGCCAGCCTGGGTACCTTACTGAGACCCTACCTCAAAATAAAAAATTTTAAAAAGTACTCAGGCTGGAGTCGTGGCTCAGTTGTTGGAGTGTTTGCCTGGCATGTGTGAGGACCCAGGTTCAAATCCCAGCACCACATACACAACTGGGTGTTGGAGAAACAAAGACCAGATGAAAAATAAATAAATAAAATTGATTCTCTTTTTCTCTCTCTCCCATTCTCTTCCCTCTCTCTTTAAAAAAAAAAAAGTACTGAGGATATACCTCAGTGATGGAGCACCCCTGGGTTCAATCCCCAGTACCATCTCCCCAAAAAAGAAAGAATTGGATACAGTTCAGGAACTCTGGGAGCTGAGTGCAGTGGTCATTTTCAAAGACACTGTTTCTTGAAGGGGCAATGTAATAGAGAATATACCTAATATTTAATTTGTCTGGACTTCTCAAATTATCTTTGGAGTTTTGAACCTATTTTATGCGTTGAACTTGAGTATTTTTAAAAATGCATTACTTGAGGACTGGAGAGGTGACTCAGCGGTAGAGCACTTGCCCCGCACGCACAAGGACCCGGTTCAATTCCCAGCACTACATGTGCAACTAAGCGGAGGAAAAACAACACCAAAATGAAAAACAGCACAAGCTTGCGCCCTCGCTCTTGCTCGCTCTCTCTCACACTCTTCCTCGCTCTCTTTAAAAATATATGTATACACACACACACACTGTACCTGAGGCTGGGGATGTAGCTCATTGTCAAAGCATGTCCTGGATTTGATCCCCAGCAACCCCCCCACCCCACAATTATTTTCTAATGCACTTGCAATGGGTAATCTATTGTTAGCCTGAAATGTTACCCCATTTCATTGCCTCTTGCATAATATCTGAAGACATTCAATGATCGTGATCCCTAGTAGAAAGCTGCCCCAGAATTATTTTATAAATGAAAAATAGGAGGAAGCAAGGAATTATACCATTAGCATTAATTATTATATTTAGAATAGATTTAAATTTTGGATCTATTCTTCACACTAACTTTTAAAATAGAATTTTTTTTTCAGGACTGAGGACTGAACTCGGGGCCTTGCACGTGCTAGGCAAGCGCTCTGCCACCGAGCTAAATCCCCAACCCCTTAAAATAGCATTATTTCTAAAATATGTCTTAGTGGGTAACTAAATTGCCCATTGTATCAACTAAAACAGTGTAATTTTGAATTTTAACTTTTCCAATGTATTCCAAATTCTTTGTTTAATAAACTTAGAAAATATAGTAAACATCCATTTTAATTTGATAGGCAGGGTACTAACCCAAAATACTGGTTTTTATCAGAAATGAAACAAATTATACATATTTGGACAGGAGCAAGTTTTATTTTGATCTGCTATGTGTGGGACATGGATTCTAGTGACACTAATTTTTCTTGGTGAACCAAGTTATTACAACTTGAAACTTAACTGCTATTACCTATTTGAGGTCTTCCTTTCAATCAGTGTGCTTAATAAATTAGCCAGCTAATAGTCACCCAAACTCTCACTTATTAAAGCTCTGTATGAAAACCACAGGCCCCTGCTTCCTCTGTCTCTTGTGACTACTGGCATTTAAAGTTGTCTGCATTTCTATGGCTGTCATATTAAGTAAGTTTCGATTTTAGACATAAATATGATTCATTAATAAATGCACAGTACTGAAATGGTAGCAGATCTTAGAGCCTTCCTCTTTAGATCCTTAAACCTAGCACAGGAATCCCAATCACACACTTCGTCTCTTTTCCCTGTGAAATGAGTTGGGATTTCCCGCAAGTAATACAGAGTAATTTTGACTGACCCCTCAAGCATTTTCTTGTAAGTTTCAGTTTTTAACCTATCACATGGTCTAGTAGAATTTCTGCAGTTATGGCAATTTCTGTGTCGGTGCTGCCCAATCTGGTGGCCACTAACTCTGGCTACCGAATGCCTGAAATATAGCTAGTGTTACTTAGGAACCAAATATTGTTTTATTTCATTTTAATTAATTTGAATTAAAATAGCCACACGTGGCTCGTGGCTTTTTGGATAGTTACAGGTATAGAACATCCCCTGAATTCTATGTATTTGCCTACAATGACAAGCTTGTATTTTGAACTATAATACATAAATGGAAAAAAGACTAAAAATAGATGTAAGGGTGGATGCCTTCCCAATATATCAAAATATTTTAAATTTATAAGAGGAAAAAGAAAGTCAGTTTGGTGATAAGTTTAATCTTAGAACTTGGCTTTTACATAAAAATCTGGATGTACAATTTCATATTCTCTGAGGAATCTGTGTGTTTTGGCTTTTCAAAATACTAGGTGATAATAAAATATTGTATTTTCTAAGCCTCTTTAATTCTTGTTTTCTGAAGAATGAAAGGGCAATTATTAAAAACTTCAAGTAATTGTGGACAAAATGCAAAAGTAACTTCACAAATGGTTTCTTCTAAAACCCTAGGGAAGTAAGGAATTAATTTCTCCTTCCCCATTTTGGACATGTTGCTATTTAAAAGCTATTTAAAAATCCCCCATGGTTGTACATGTTTTTGAGCTGCAGATTGCTCGAGGGGTCACAGCTACTCACTGACCGAACAGTTCATCTTTTATAGAGATGAGCATTGTCCTTTGAAAGCATTTACCCCTTTAAAAGTCATTTCAGTTGTATTTAAGAAACATCCATTATTACCCTTCCAGGGAATGTGATTTTTCACTGGACGTTAGAATGAGATCAATCATCTTTGCCTATCAAGACGCACAGGCTTGATTAAATCAGACGAGGACATTAAATTCCAGCTTTACTCACTCTGGTGACATACCAATGCCGAGTTGAGGGAGAATTTGTGAAAGTATCATTTGGCTGAAATTGTACGCCTGTCTCTTTAAATCTAAAAAAAAAAAAAAAATCCTTTCAGAAGCTGTAGAGAGAAGGTGCTAGAACTGTGTACGATCATGACTGGAAAGCAGGATCCCTCAGTGACTGCCGAATCTTCCCAGCACAAGACAGAGAGGCAGTTCTGCACACGCCTCTACTGGTTCTAGGCAGAACGATGATCCTACCGACCAGATCTCAAATAAAATCAAATTGACAACGCAGATCTTTCAAGGGAATGAGGCGGAGGCTCGCTTTTATGTTAAAAGCCACCAGCATCCTCCTTGCTAGACGTGGACATGACATTTTTAAAGGAATTACTTGGTTACAGCGTTTTAAGCAAACTGTTCTAAGGAGTCTGTACATTGCATTGCTTTTTCTATTCTTTTTTTCTTTTGCATATATGTAATTCTGGAGGTAAAGAAAAAGCCTGCCAGGGATTCAGAAGGCATCCCACTAGCGATCAGCTGACATTCCTAACTGAAGGCTGCAATGTGTTGCTTATTCATTTTGTACCGTGGGAGCTGCGGGGACTAGCAGAGAGCTAAACTATGCATTTCAAACAGCCCTGCTTGTGCAGAAAGAGGGGTGAGAGAGAGGCAGCCGGCGAGGACAGAGCACAGCTGGACTTTCTCCTTGTTTTTATCCATTTCTGCAGGATCATGTATTCATAAGGGATGAGGCGGGCCACGGCGATCCCAGGCCTGAGCCGCGGCCTACCCCGTCAGTTCAGAGCCAGGCCCTCCACTACCGGAACAGAGAGCGCTTTGCCACGATCAAATCAGCATCTTTGGTAAGCAAACCCCCTCTACCCACCTTCCCTTCCTTCCCCTCCTCCCCGGCTGGCAGCCTCTCGCCCTCCCCGAGCCTCTCTCCGCTGGCTTCATGGATGCAAGGAAAGGAGTCAAGAATGTTTTCTCCCTCTTAATAATTTTATTCATTTTAAGAAAAAAATCTGTTGGCATAGCAACCTGATCTCAGATATTTTAGCATTGTCTATGGCACAGAGAAAAAAAAAAAAACCTTTGTGTGTATGTGTGTGTGTGTGTGTGTGTGTGTGTGTGTGTATGCTGTATGTGCAAAATATAAGGCCTTTGAGATGAGTTGCTTCATTTTTTACAAGCTATCTGTCTTCTCATTGAAATAAATAATGCTAAAAATATTTTTAAAGGTATTGATGTATGTGCATGCAGGGCACTGTGCTGCTTTCTGTATACTGCATGTGTGTCTCTAATGTGCACACAGACATCCAAAGATAAAAGACAATTTTTAAAAATATATGGTTGATGGCTAATGTCTCTAATTGGAGAAAAATCAGATACTTGCTACCCAGGGATGGATTGCTGGTTCGTTCTGGTTCATTCATTTATTTATTGCAACAATGGTAGTGGCTGCACTTCCCCATTTAACCCCTGAAGAATTTCCGGCACCAATAAAGCAAGAAGGGCTTTCTACGAGAGGACAGGGCTGATTGTGGAGGAAAAGGGGCTGGAGGATTCTTCAGCATTTTTACTATTGCAAATGTGATTGCTGGATGCCCTTGTAGTAGCAAAAGGGGTGTGTGCTGGAAGAGTTAGTTTTCATGCCTCCTCCCCTCGGCCCCCCACGCGTGCGCGTGCGCGCTCACACTCACACACACACACACACACACACACACACACAGGCATCGTTTCATCTTTGGCATTCTAAACTCTCTTTAATCTTTTCCTCCTCCATCTCACTTCTCAGCCAAAAAATTATTGAAATGTGAGTTGTTTTGCCTAAATTGATGTTAGAGGTCACATGAACAGGAAGAGTTAGTATACACTGCTTGGCTATTACATTTAGAACCTATGATGACATCATCGGAGGCAGACCCAGAAATGATCATTTTTCTTGTCCTATTTTTCAAACCTGATTTCTACTTTTATTTCTCAAGTCTTCCAAGGCTCTGATTATCTTTGAAATTTAGAATGGATTGTACCCTTTAAAAACCCAAATATAAGGAAAATGGAAGTTGAAGCACCTACATATTGCTTATGCCTGCTGCTGTGTAAAACCAAGCCATTTAATTTAGATTGCTTATAAATAATCCCACTCTGAAGTTCCTTTATGTGGAAGTTTCTTGTAATCTCTTTGAAAGGCAATTTTTCATTTTAAAGGAATGCTCTGCTGTGTAATGGAGATCTTAAAATGTCCACTCTGTATTTGCTAATGATTGTTAAGCACCTAGGAATGTGCTTTTGAGTCTAAATAAAACATCATGGGATTATTAAATAATAATTTATCTTCCTGCCATGATGTCTGACAAAAGAATAAATACGGTATTTGCAAGAACTATTGCTACTTACCAGACTCTGGTGAGACTCATCCCTTTATCCAAAGCTGCTGGGTAGAAGGAGAAGGGAGATGGTGAAGGAGCTCCAAGCACCATGAGCAGGTTTTACGCGGAAGCGGACACTGCCAGGTGGCTTCCCCACTCCGGGACAGGGTCCCTTTTTCCCACGCCACACCCTCATTCCCACGTCGTGTATTCATGGCTCTGCTCCCTCCCTGTGAGAAACTACTACAGTCAGGCCGGAATGATCTCACGCTGGCACCTGTGAACTCACCCAGGGCCACTCTGTGTGTATCAGCCATCACAGTCTTCCTCTCCGAGGAGGATAAAAGCTGCTTCCCTGCAGGCAGAGTCTTCAGGAGCCTCTCTGAACCCTACAGGCTTCATAGTGCCCGTCCAGAGAACTGCCTGGCTCCATGTCTCTGATGCAGTTTTGATTTGCTAAAAGGCCCCTGCCCTCATGTTAAGTTGAAAACAGAGTAGCCGATGGGCTGTTGCTTTTAGCCACAAAACCAAGTGGTTCTTGTGGCCCACCCTTACACATGTGATGTTGTGGGACTCATGGTGGGGTCGCTGCAAGTTTAGCTCAGCTCAGTGGTATTTGCGTCTAGTGGTTTTGAGAGAGAAAATTAAATTAATGGAAGGGAAAAGTGGCATGGGGGTGTGTGGCTCCATGTCCCATTTTGGACACTGTGTTGATAAGGCTCATTTAATGAATATTATCAAGCACTACTACTCTGCTACCCTTTCTGTTATTTTAAAGGCTAGTTCCAAAAGAAGTACAGAAGTCAGGACACTGAAATATCATAAAGAAGTATTTCATTTTTAAAAAGAGAACCTGAATCCTATTGTGTTTTCATGGATCCCAACTCGAATGAAAAGGACTATGATGGCCTAAATGACTTAAAAGTAAGATCAAGATCACAGGCAGCTGGAGGGCCAGTGTAGTGTGTCATTAAGTGTGGTTGAAACCCTGCCTCACCTCTCGTAGTTGGTAGTGGTACTGTATCGATTGATCTGGATTTTACTCTTTATGATCTTGTAGTTGAGATCCGATCAAGCCAGAGAGAATTCCAAAAGTGAAATACAAAAAGAATTTAGAAGTGGGTTCTTTAGTTACGTGGAACAAATGATGAGAATATATTGTACATCAGCTTACAAACTAACAGAAAAAATTACTATTCCTGAAATTCATTTTGTAAAGCTACCTCCTCAATTGAACCCCACAGAGGCCTGCTTCCGGTGTGGTCCTCTTGTGTACTTCCTAGTTGCACTTCTGACGGAGGTGATCCGCAAGTGGACGAGGCCCACAAGTGAGGCTCACGCTGCTGGCTGGCTCTATTATTTAGGCACCTTAAAAGTGAGATTTGGGGTTCGTGCACTGCTTGCGTGCTTGGATCTGCCACAAAGGGAAAGGAGAACCGCCAACCTGGAAACCAGAGGAAACTTTACAATAGTAATTTTTCTATTATGATCTTCAAAAGGCAGAGATTATTGGCCTTACTTTGAAGAGTTAAGAAAACGAAGGACATTTCATGGCATCTTTTTACATTTTATGTTGCCTTTTTCTTCTTCTGTAGGAAGTTCATATTGAACTGATCTGTTATCTGGGAAAAGAGTTGTGTATATAGTTCTTCAGAATGATGACTCTCCTTGGCTCTTTGAGATGTGCCTTCCTTACATTTTTTTTTTGTTTTAAAGAGAGAGGGACAGTGAGAGAGAGAGAAAGAGAGAAATAGTTTTTATTTAGTTTTTCATGTGGCTTTCGTTGCTCTCAGACTTCGTTGTGTGCATGAGTACTGGGGTTTGAACTCACATACTTGCACATGCCAGGCAAGCGCTGCAACCGCTGAGCCACCACTCCAGCCCTTTAAATTTTTATTTTTGGTGAATGGAAATGAAATCCTAATGTTCTAATTATATTAATGACCCATGAGAATATTTTCAGCTCTTTTTACATCTAATGCCATCTCTTCTTAAACTTTTGTCATTTCCTGGGTCCCTGGAAGTTTCGGTAATAGATATTGATGTCAGGGGCACCGAGGCCATGCATACCTACCAGACAGTTCAGTTGTGGGTCTTACAATGGAATTCTCAGTGGAATGCGCTGGGCTCTTTGTGCAGGTGACTTTATGAGAGAACACATGTTAGTGAGAGCAGGGTAAGAGGGGCACTCTTGTGGAATTCTCAGAGAAGCGTGGAGGAGAAAATGATTATTGTCCTGTCAAGCTAATGTAGATTCTTTTACGTGGCTCTACTAGATTCAGGAGGAAAACTCATAAAAATAAAGGGGGGGGGGAGGTATATACATTTGGATTTTTCCAAATGTAGACTAATTATTCAAATCATTGTGAAATTGCATATCTGAATGTATTTGATTCATAAGAATACAAATACTAGTAAACACTGCTGTTTATCATGAGCCCAGTTTTGTTTTTAAATACTTGAAAATGTATTCTCTTCCTGGTGTAGCAGAGAATGCTTAGGGAAATATTGTTGGTCCCCTTCCTTATTGTTGGCTTCTTAACTCTCTACGGTCACTGCTGTGTTGTCCAGTTGACATGCCCAGCCCACGTGGCCAGAGTCTCTCCATAGACACGTGCTGAATGAATGAACGAGATCCCTCCCATCCCTGCTGTCACATGAGAATTTGGATTTTAAAGTGTGCATTGCTGAGTGCTTTACACAGTATTTTCTGTTGTAAGGCAGAATGACTGGTATCACTCATTCTTTTTAGTAAGAACTTAAAACCCTTTTTCCTTAGGTGTCCTGAAGAGGGGAATGTCAGATCCCTAATGCCACAGTGTGACTCATTGTATTCATCTGCGCTGAGGTGGCACTTTTATCATATGCTTCATTTTGATTCTTACAAATAATTAATCTTGTAAATTGGCTTTGATCTCTTAAGTGGGTGACTTTATCAGCCACCATACTCTTGTTTTAAGCTCAGTAAGTTGCTTATTAACTTTCAGGGACAATGTTTTGTACATGGTAGGCACATTCGATAGTTTGTATACAGTAGTTTATTTTAGGATCAGATTTTGCTGGAATTAAAAAAAAAGGTAGCATTAGACACCTACAGAAACTTTTTAAAAAGAAGTGTCAGTCCTCCTTTTTATGAGTCATTATTTATTACTTGCTTTTTTTTTTTTAAGTATCCCAGCTATCTAAAATAGGTAATAATTTAGATTCAGAAAGTATGTAAGGGCTGGGGATGTAACTCAGTAGCAGTGTGCTCAGCATGCATAAGGCCCTGGATTTGATCCCCAGCGCCCCCAAGAAAAGAAACTGCACCTACCTGTTTTTTTTCATGCTGAGTTTTTTTCCGTGCGTTCTAAGCAGGTGCCATTCCCTGGCTGCGCCCCTACCCCACACTGCCTGTTGTCCACAAGCTGAGTATAGGTCGAGTTCCGTTGTTGAAGGCATGCTTGCTCTCGAATCCACTTACTCCTCTTACCAGGCACGATAAGCAGAAGTGAGGACAAACTTCTCAGCCTGGCCGGGGAAGGAAGGAAGCCAGCTGTGGCGAGCCTTTCCTGTGTGTCAAGACGCCTTGCCAGGCACTATGGCATGTGCCATCTTATCTAGTCCTCCAGTCCCGAGGAAGACCATCCTAGTTCCTCTTCCTATGAAGACCTCAGGGGTCAAGTCTTTTACTCAAGGTCAGCTGTGTATGTAGAGGACCCACTGGGCGTGGCGTGGTGGCACCGCCACATGTTTGAGGCTCCCTTGTGAAAGCTAGGCACTGCATCTTCGTAATGTCTTCCCATTTCCAGACTTACTAAGACTGTAACTTAGACTCATCCCTCTCATCAGCTTTGACTCGGGGGGGTCGGGGGGTTGATTCCCTTCATTACTTCATAACAGAAAATAATCATTCTTTTTCTGCCATGGCGATATGAATTCCCTCAGGCAATTCAAGAACCATAGGACCCTGGTTACAATCCCAGGCCTTATAAAAAGTAGAAAGGTAAATTACATATGAAAGCACTTTGTAAGCCATAAAGCATGATAACATTAATGGCTTTTTACAATTCTGTTAACCAAGCAACATATTGTTTAGACACACAGTGTGAACTTAAAACGCACAGGCGTGCTTGATGAGGCTGATGTATTTTAATATAGTTCATGTTAAGCTTCACAAATGGAACATCTGGTTTTACTTTTATTTAAATTCATCTATCTGCCTTGAGCATGGGTAAAACTGAGTACCTCTATATGTGCTCCAAAGGACAATTTGCAACTTAGAAAGTTTGGTTTTGATAAATGGAAGGAGGTGACATTCCAAGTTTAAGAAAATGATTATCTAGGGCCTGGAGCAGTGGCTTGGCGGTTATGGCGCTTGTCTGGCATGCGCGAGGACGCAAGTTCAAACCCCAGCACCCACGTACACAATGAAGTATCTGAGTAATGAAGGTTACTTGAAAAACTAAATAAAAATTGTTTCTCTCTTTCTCTCTCTCACTGTCCCCTCTTTCTTAAAAAAAAAAAAATGATCATCCAAATCATGGAAAGGATCCAAAAGCAAAATGTGTCTCCTGGAATTGATACACAATGACAGCATGATGAGCTTTGTCATCTGTGTCACACTTAGGCCAGGTCTGACCTGCGGGCAGTAGACCAACCTTTACAAGGACCCACCTACCAGTTAAGCTGGGAAATGTGTCTTGGTTCATTTCTGTTTTATCTCTAGGTCTCCTGGTGTAGGGAAATGGCCATCCTGAGAATATTTCACTCACCATACAGCAGTGCATGTGACGTGTTTGTTAAAATGTCATGGTAGCCTTAGTGTGTGTCCTGCCTCCAGCTTTGGGAATCCTATGAAAGAAGGAATACTAAAATAAGAAAAAGTAGGATGTGGATAAAGCACTCCCCAAACCTGGGAACAGGTACTGCTGCCATGTTTACCTGAAAAAAATTAATAAAGTGAATTCAGAAATAGCTAAATGGTACCCTTTCAATGAAGAAGCACTGTTGATTGGAATTATTTTTCCCCCAAAGTTGTGCTTCAGGAAGGCATACGCTTGAGGGAGCGGAATGTACATAGATACATTCCAAACGACTTCTTTCCTTCCCTTTACCAAGAAGTAAGACCATTTAAGAAAACCACTGCACTGAGGTATAGCTCAGTGATACAGCATGTGCTTAGCCTGCCTGAAGCCCTGCCTGGGTGTCATCCCCAGCACCCAAAAAAATAAATAATGTATTATTGTGATGACAAAATATGTCGTTCGTTTTCTTTAAAGTGCTAGATGCCTTTTCGGTGCAGCTATCTTTTCTCAGTCTTGAAATATCTTCTGCTCTTATTCCTCATACTTTAAAGAGGTTTGTCCTTCAAAAAGAAAAGTGAATTTGAACCCTGTGTTAATTTCAGCTGGAAGCGTTTCCCAGGTCAGCTAATGTTTAATGGTCTACAGTGATAATACTATACAGTTACACAACAGCACTCTCTTGACAGTAAGGACTCCATCTAAAGTGTGCAGGGACACCTTCTATAACGAGTAGAGAAACAAACTGTTCTTTGTATAAAATGCACTTTGACCCATAAACTGAAAATAGTATAGCACATTAATAACAGCATGAAAATATCCAGTTAAACCTGTTTGGGGGTTAGATTGGGAAAAAAGTAGCTTATAGTCCACGGGAGGACTAAACTAAAGTTATAATCCTGTAATTAATTTTTTATAAAATAGGAAGATGAGAGGGAAGTGATCTAGCAGGAGAACCCAGGAGGATGGTGAACTGAAGGAGGGCCTGGAATGTCGCAGAAGGCTCCATAGAAAGATGAGATTCCAGGATTTCTGTCCACACTCTGCAACATGTGGGATACTTTCTAGAGAATGAGGAAAAGTTACCAGGAAAAGCAGCTATCCAAAACATCATAGAAATACTTTCTCCTTTGCAAAAGACAAGTGTTATAATTTGTTGACATCTCCTTTGTGGGGAAGAAGAGGAGGGAGATAGATGACTAAAAATATCTTTTCTCTCCCCCCACCCCACTCCCCACTGTCAGAACAGGAAGCAAATTTTCTGCAGACCATTTTAGAAGAATATTCAGGGTCTCTTTCAACTGTTGGAGTCACGATCCTAACCATCAAACAGAAACAGTCCAGTGCTTCACGACTGGACAGATTTTGCTCTGCAGGGTACTTTAGCACTATCTGAAGACATTTTTGACTGTCATCACTTGGGAACTGCCACTGACTTTGGGTAGAGTCCAGGGCTGCTGCTTCACACCCTGCTTACATGGGACAGCCCCTTCTACCAGCATTTACCAGCCCATTGGCAACAGCATCAAGGTTGAGAAATTCTGGGGTGGTGGAGATAGCACATCTCTGGAATCAGACACAAAAGAGCCTGAATCCCAACTCCTCCTGCCCGTTATTAGCTGTGTAACCTTGAGCATATATACAATGGCGCATCAAAAATGCATGAATATATTCTGACCAAATGAATGAATTACTTCCCCAAAATGCTCAATTTCTTTATCTTTAATGTGGGAGTAATAACATGTGTACTCACGAACATATATAATCAGTGAGATGGTTTTGAGGATCCGAGATACAGTGAAGCACACCCAGTATGGTGTCCCCTACAGGTGAGTTTTGGCTGCGTGGATGTTGCTCATGGTAAGTAGCACCAGCCTGAAAGTTTGTCTCTCCGAGAATCTGGTGACCTGAGTTCTATTCCCTGTCCTAATTCAGGTTACACGGCAGATCCATGAGCATGAGCAGGAGAACGAGTTGCGGGAACAGATGTCAGGTTATAAGCGGATGCGGCGCCAGCACCAGAAGCAGCTGATCGCCCTGGAGAACAAGCTGAAGGCTGAGATGGACGAGCACCGCCTCAAGCTACAGAAGGAGGTGGAGACGCACGCCAACAACTCGTCCATCGAGCTGGAGAAGCTGGCCAAGAAGCAAGTGGCTATCATAGAAAAGGAGGTCAGTGTGTGTGCCCTTGCGCCTCCACGCCAGCCCAGACCTGTCTGTCCCATTTGGTGGCAGAGCATCAGCAGGGAACCGAGCAGGGTACCTGTGAGCTAGGGAGGAACGTGATTGCTGGGAGGGTAAGGGTGCTACTTAAAACTGTCAAAGCTAAAATACTAACTGAAGATCCATTCAAATACATTCTCCCTGGGAGCTGGGCATGGTGATGCACGCCTGTAATCCCAGCAACTTGGCAGGCTGAGACAGGAGGATCACAAGCTCAAAGCCAGCCTCAGCAACTTAGCAAGGTCCTGAGCAACTTAGCGAGACCCTGTCTTAAAATAAAATATAAAAAGGGCTGGGGATGTGACTCTGTGGTTAAGCACCCCTGGGTTCAATCCCTAGTACCAGGAAAAAATATATTTATTTATTTATTTATTAAGTTTATATATTTATTAAATATTTACATATATTTAATGTACATAAAATACATATTTAAATATATATACTTTTCTCACAGGCATATATCTATTCAAATACATACCTCTGTGGTAGCCAGGTACTGAAAAAGGAATCTTGCTGCTGTCTTTTGGGGACTTGCCCAGCACAGGTCTGAACTTGTACCTGATGCATCCAGTTCTCTTCGAATGGCCCCGTTTGGTGGGGACAGTCCCTGCCAATGACTGATGCACTTAGCTAGGCATCTTCCCAATGGTAGCAAGAAATTCATCGAGCCATGATTTGGGTTTTCTAGGAAGCATCTCTCTTCCTCATCTGGGGTGTAAACTAATTGAATGTTTTTAATTAATTTTTTTGGTGGCACTGGGGATCAAAGCCAGGACCTCATGCGTGCTGAATACACACAGTGCCCCTGAGCTCCACCCTCAGCCCCTCTAAGCTAATTTTTAAAAAGACGAAAGGATAACACGAACAGAAAGTTGAAATCTCATTTTCATACCATTAAATGTTCAATGTGAGAATGATTTCATGTCTACAGGAAAGTGGGCCTAGTGACGCTGAACAAAATTCAAAAGACTGACTTAGCCAGGCAGGGGCGATGCTCACGTGAGTCCCTTCCCATCCCACGCCCCCATGAGACGGCTGCTGTGGAGAAACAGGGGTGACCAGGTGCTCCCACACAGTGTTGGGGTGTGGCAGCGATTAAGCGCTCTTCCACATGGAAGGGGCGTCACCCCACCCGCCATCAAATCTGGCATGAAAAGCTCAGCCCAAGCAGGAGTGACATTGATTGAACAGACCAGTCAGATTCATTTCTGGGAATGTGACTTGGCAGATATTTGGGGAGAATGTTTGATAACAGAAGCTGGAGGTGAAAGATGCATGAAAAGCACAGGAAGCCTAATCCTCTGTCTCCCAAGTTCTCCTGTTACACGTGCTTCATCTCACGGTTCCCCAAAGCTGAGATTTGGTTGCTTTCTGAGACTGTATTTATTGGGGTACCTTTGATTTGGATGTACTTTATCCATATAGGACCTCCCCAAAATACCACTATGCCTGACTGTCGTGGATTGCAGCAGGTGCCTACGAAGACAAAATGTCATTAGCTTTCCTGTATATTTGGGATGATTCCACTAGGGAATCTGACTGTTGGAATAACTAATTGTTAGGGTTTGATTCTTAGAATAAATCATGGGTTTTTATCCATTTTTAAATTTAACTCTTGGGTTGCCAGCAATATGGTAAAAATCCTTTATTATATTCCTTAGTTCTCTTTCTTCCCATAATGTTTTGGTGTTCCATAAAACGTGTTTAAGGGGCTGGAGATATAGCTCAGAGGCAGAACACAGGTTTACCATAAAACGTGTTTATGTTCACCTTCATGCTTTCCTCTTAATCGGGAATGTGTTTTTTAATGATATTTTCTTTTTGTTTAAGATATAAGAGAATCATAGAAAACATTAATTTGTTTATTAATTATGTGTTCCAAAAATCACATTATTGAGCACTTACAGACTCTTTTCCTACACTGGGGACTATGAACATCTGAATTCTGTGTGAACAGCAGGTTCATCCTGGATCATCTCTGTTGCTTTCTCAGGCAAAGGTAGCTGCAGCAGATGAGAAGAAGTTCCAGCAGCAGATCTTGGCCCAGCAGAAGAAAGATTTGACAACTTTCTTAGAAAGCCAAAAGAAGCAGTATAAGATTTGCAAGGAAAAAATAAAAGAGGTAAGGAACCAGTGTTTTAGTCACCAGGTGGCCCTTAGACTGGTTGGGACTCAAAACTGACTCATTTGCCTTGCACTCAGCATTCTATAATCCAGCTCACACTTTACATTAAAATCACCGGAAATGCTTATTAAAAGAAATAGCTAGGGGCTGACACAGTGGCTCAGCGGTTGCCGTGCTTGCCTGGCATGCACGAGGACACAGGTTCGAACCTCAGCACCACGTGCACAACGAAGCCACACAAAAACTAAATAAAATTGATTCATTCTCGCCCCCTCCCTCCTTCCCTCCCTCTCTCTTGATTAAAAAGAAAGAAATAGCTGACCCCCTTGCAAATTTTCGGATTTAGCAGCCCTGGGGTGAGGATTGAAAATGCGTTGCTAACAAGTTCCCACGAGACACTGCCATTGCTAGACCAGAGCCACATTTCAAAATCCCTGGAACAAACTCTACACTGGTCTTCCCTACTTCCAGCTTACTCTTCACACTTCAGCCAGAGTGGTCTTATCAGAATATAAGTCCAGTCCTGTTACCTCATGGTTTTAAATTCACTAGCTCCCCATTGCTATTAGAACAGATCGCAACCCTAAAAATCCCTATATGGTCTGCGAGCAGCCTCCTGCATCATCTCCTACCAGCACTTCCCCACTGCTGGCCCTGTACTGGCTACTCCACCCACAATGGTCACCTTTCAGTTCCTCAAACGTATAAAGCCCCTCCCTTCCCCCCAGGCCTTGGCACAAGCTGTTTCTTCCGCCAGGATGTTTTCCCTATCCTCAAACCGTCCTCAACCACAATACTGCTCAGTCAGTTCTATTCCTCCTCCTTGTAAAACTTAGGATTGATTGTTAGGACCCTAACTCAAATATCACTTTCCCAGGGAAGATTTTCCTAACTCCCTCAACCAAGACCGGTGTCTCTGGTTTCATAACACTAGAGTTCTTAATTATTTTTTGATGATTATTTGAGCTACATACCCTATTAGATGGTAAGCATCAGAAGACAACAGGTCACGTTTTGCTCACCTCTGTATCCCCGCATACAGTACATGTGAATATTTGAAAAAGGAATGAATGAATTCAGAACTGTTGGTTGAAGACCACTGGTGGGCTCAGAGTGTGCCCCTGAGGAATCGCAGTTTCATCTGAAAGCTCAAATGTCTTCAGCTCTCTTTTTACCAGTATTACAGGTGAACTGTGCAGTTCATAGACTTTCCTTCTCGTGTGACTTAGTATTTCTTATCTGTGGACTTGCTCAATGTATTAAGGTTTAATAAAGTTCAGTATGGGGTGTTGCTTTAGTGCATGGAACCATGCATTGGAGCTCATATTCTGATTTGTAGGACTTCGTGAGGTTCCTCTGCAGTTTCCTTTTAATTAGGAAGTGAAAGCACGCGGGGTGGGGTGGGCCCTAGGATCCCATGCTCTGCCCAGGTAAGCCTCTGGTCGTTGTTGGGCTTGACAGAAAATTGCATTTGAGCCACACTGGTTGAATGGGAAGAATCTCAGACACTATCAGGTCTAGAAAACTGGGGGATAGAGAAATAGCCTAACAAAGAAGGATCACATTCTCTCAATTTTCTCTTAGTGATTGGTTTGTTATTATAATAGAAGGATATTTCTGGATCACAGAGCTTGCCTTGATATTTCAACCAGAAACTGAGGTCTTCTTAACCATGGATACCTTCTTGTTTCTGACTCTTGATTTGCTCACCCCCCAGGGGCCATGCTTTCTGACTGTGGCCACCCTTTTGAGCTTTTGTACCACCTGATACTTGGAGATTGCATGAACCCTACCTTTAGAAGATTCTTCCACAGAACGTTTCCAAAAGTCCCCATTCAGCCTGGTTCAGAGGCATTCATTATAATTCCAGCTACTTAGGAGGCTGATGCAGGAGGATCAAGATTTGTTACTCCAGCCTGGGCAACACAGTGAGAACCCATTTTGGGGTGGTGGGATGGATGGGGGAGATCACACTTCATCTTGGGATGGATGGGGGAGATCACACTTCATCTTCAGGCTGTTTTTGATTTTCACCATACTCAGATTCATGAGCCCATGAGACCACAGGCCTAAACTTAGAAGTTTTCAAAGCACTCACAAAGGCAAGCAAAGTTGAAGACCAATTGAGACAGTAGAACTTTCTGCAAAAAGCTAATGTCACTGCTTATGAAGCAAAGCTTAGAGGCATATATATTTAGATACTGAGATTCTTAAAGGTATTGTTCTCAGAATGACAGAACGATCTCATTTTCTCAACTGTTGATAGATAAGGGCTATGGGTAACACAGGCTGGTGAATGATTCTTGGTTTTGGGGTGAATTGTCCTGGTAACGTTTGAATCAGGGTGTGCACACCAGTGGTTAACACCAAACCTGGTAGTGAAGCCAGGGCATGGGTAGATAAGTCACCCGGCCTCCCTGCTGTGATCGCAGCCTGCTGCATGCTGGAAACAGCTTTCTCCTGTGGATTCTCGAGCGACACATTAAGACCTCACTGGAACAGCAGAGGTGAAAGTTGGTTTTCAAGGCCTTCTTGGCTAACGGCAAAAACAATCTAAATGTATGTGATGCCCGTGTCATAAAACATTAAGTAAAATAGGTGCTGGCAATTAGGAGATTGAAGCTGCGTGGGTAGTTAGCCAAATATAGGTCAAGTTACTTGCTCTGAACAGAGCACACTGCACTTTGAAAGTAGTCTTCTTACTTTGCCGTAGATTAGCAGCATAACTGTTCTGATTCACTTATTTCTTCCCTTTGCCTGCATCTTCTGGAAAAATCATGATTTTTTTTCCCTTTTGAAAATACAGATGGCTTCTTTACCCTCTAATCCCAAGTGAAGGATGCTTTTTCCTGAAACTCAAAACTTGTGACATTTGCATAGTTGCCTCTTGTCACTGGAATCTGCCCACCTCCTTTGTCCAGGCTACTACTACTACACTACTACTACTACTACTACTACTTCTACTTCTTCTCTCTCTCTCTCTCACACACGCGCGCACACACACACACACACACTCTCTCTCCCCCTCCCTCCCTCCCTCCCTCCCTCCCTCTCTCCCTCTCTCTCTCCCTCTCCCTTTCCCCCTCTCTCTCCCTCACCTGGACCTGGGCAGTAGCGCCCCAGCTGTCTCCACAGACTGGGAGAGGGGAATGTTGAGACTGTCCCTCAGTCTGTTCTCCACCTGACAGACAGTCATCTTCTTGAAATGCATCTCATGACTACACTCCCACATATATAAAATCCATTTCTCCTCTGCTAAAGGTGGTGCCCTTGGCCCACGAGGCACCGACATGGTCCTGCCTTCCTGGCCAGCCTTGTGTCCCACTGCCCCAACCACCCTGGCCTCTCCCCGCTTCATTGCACCATAGATCCTCCCCGCCCTAAGGGCTATGCACATAGGAGGCTCCTTCTGCCCTGATTAACTCTACCAGTTTTTAAAATTCACCTTAGTGGTTACTGAGATGAAATATTTCTCATCAAACTTTCTGAAAGGGCCAGGCGCTTACTCTTCATAGCAGTTTCCAGTTCATTGCTGTGGTTCTATGGTCAGTCTTCAGGTCTAGGCTGCAAAGCCCCTGAACGGCAGACACCATGTTCTTTTGCCCATCCTTGTGCCTGGTGCCTGACAGGGACTTCATAAGTGGTGGTGACTGACAGGCGACCAAATAATTTCTTCTCTCATTTTAGAGAGTTAATATTTTTAAATTTTTTCATCTGTCTGTTGTTTTTCCTCCATTTCGTTGCTTATGTGGTGCTGAGGATCGAACCCCATCCTCGCACACGTCAGGCAAGTGCTCTGCTCTTCAGCCACCTCTCCAGCCCCCGAACAGATAATTCCTGAGAATGAGAAGCAAGACATAAGAAAACTCATCAGCATCCTTCTCATTTAACACTCAGTTAATGGATCAAAAACAAATTAAAAATTGGAGGTGAAGGATGTGCAGTACCAAGCCAAACACAGTACCTGTGTTTTCATGCGATTTCCAAATAATTTAGTCTGTAGTTGCAATAAGATATTATATAGCCCCTTTCACAAGACCTGCTGGGGTTTGTTGATTTTTTTGTTCTGAAGGAAATGAATGAGGACCATAGCACACCCAAGAAAGAAAAGCAAGAGCGGATATCCAAGCATAAAGAAAACTTGCAGCACACACAGGCAGAAGAGGAAGCCCACCTTCTCACTCAGCAGAGACTGTACTACGACAAGAACTGTCGTTTCTTCAAGCGGAAAATAATGACCAAGCGGCACGAGGTGGAGCAGCAGAACATTCGGGAGGTATTGGTTGCACTTCTCGCTCTTGGGGCGCTGGCTTAGGACGCTGCAGGTTGGGTGAGGGTCATGACCTGGTCCATTCTGCCCATTCCCATTGCCTGTAGCACAGGGCCTGGCACGCAGCAAGCAATCAAAACAAGTCAGGGTGTTTACCATTGATGAGAGAAAGCCCATTTTCAGAACAAGAAATGGACTGTTCTGAATGAATGAAATAGAATTGTCGTGAACACCTGTTACACACCACATCGTATGACATAGTGAAGAATCCAAAGAACTAGAATACAGAATTTTTTGCTTTCATCCTACTGGTCAAGAGGAAATGCAAGGAGCAGTAGGGTGCTCTCAATTAAGTTCATTCATTCAGTCACCCTGCCCTCACAGATTCCTCCTCTGCCGGCCACTGCAGGGCCACCGAGCAGCTACACTCCTGCCTTCAGGTGGCCCTGAATCTATGACATACAGCAGATCCATTGCCACCTCATGAGTCAGGTGCAATAGCAGACTGTGTGGCAGCTGGCGGTCCTCCTGGGGGGACAGTGCAGAGAGAGAAAGTGGGTCTGTGCTCGTGATAGGATAACAATGAGAACAAAAGTTGGACAGATGATGGATTAGAGGGGAAAGACTGGAAGCAAAGAAATCGAGTGGTGGGAAATAGGGTGTGCCATAGTTGTCCAATAAGTGTCAAAGAAGTGTAGATTTAAACCCAATTTAAAGTTCAGAATAAACAGGACTTGGCATAGAAGAAGACCTGAGAAGAGAGATGGGGTAGAATCAGGATCACTTCTAGGGTTTAGGACTTGGAGAAATGTAGATCTGAGTAGAAACCGAGAAGCTTAGAGAAAGGTTTAGGTAAGAAACTGATTCATTCAGGACTCTTAAAATTGTCAGAAGTTAAAAAATCAAAATGAATGAGTCCAATAGCCAGTCCAAAGTAAAATTTTGGGTTTCTTTAACTATCATCATTCTAATAGCACATATTTGGAGGAAGTCTCAGGCTAAAGGGACACAGCATCAAGAAAAGCTATAAGCTGGGCATGGCGGTGCACACCTGAAATCCCCAAGCTTGGGAGGCTGAGGCAGGAGGATCACAATTTCAAAGCCAGTCTCAGCAACTTAGGCCCTACGTAACTAGTGAGACCCTATCTAAAAAAAAAAAAAAAGGAAAAAAAATTAAAAAGGGCTGGGAATGTGGCTCAGTGGCTAAGCACCTCTGGGTTCAATCCCTCATACCAAGAAAAAAAGAAAAAAAAATAGCTGCAGAAGACAATTGCTCCCCTAAAGTAACAGAAACTATATTCATGACTTCATCCATTTCAGGTTTTGACCAACTGAGCTAAGAATGGCTCTACAGGGTCATTTTTATTGAAGTCCAGATTGTCCTTTGTTTAATCTTATTCCAGAGCCTCTTTCATGAAGATGTTCAAAGTTTTTCTGTCTATAAAAGTAATAAAAGAACATTGAGAAACACAAATATAGAAATAGAAAGCTCAGTAGTAAAAGTTCTTTTAGCAGCTTGAGGGGTCATTGATGTACAAAAAGGGTGTATATTTTAAGTGTATAATTTGATGTTTTAATATATGTATGCAGTGGGAAAGAGTCACTCCATTCAAGCTAATTGACATATTCAGTGCCTCCACCTAGTCACTACCTGTGCGCGCACATGTATATGTGTGTGTGTGTGTGTGTAAGATTTACCCTCAGATCCATCCTCTTCGCAAATCACAAGTACGCAATATATATGACTTCACAAAAAAGGAGATTTTTTTGTATCCATGGGCTTATCTGATTTGCAAGTAATTGAAATAAACTCTGGCTGACTTAAGCACAGAAAGGAATTCACTGGAAGGATGTGGGACAGGTGAGAGAACTGCAGAACAGAGCTGGGAAAGAAGAACCACGCTGGAAAAGCGGCTTCCATGACGTGGAGGGCGAGAGCTGATGGCCCTGCTCAGGGTACTGCCACTTGGGTCTACATCCTCCAACCATCTCTCCTCTTCCTGTCATTTCTGCAGGAGACTCAGATCCTTAGGGGGCAGAAATTGGGTAGTGTGCCCAGCCCTCACACAACACTCTGATTCCAGGTCAGGTGGTGTGACTTCTTAAAAAACAGCAACAAACAAAACACACACACACACACACACACAAAAAGGAGGCTGCAAACAGCTGAGAGTTAGAGTGGAAGCAGATGCCCTCTCTGCCGCCTTGCTTCTTCCTTTACTATGTGCTATGAAGCACATGCTTCGGCCTCGTTCTTTTTAACCCCATAGTGTTTTGCCGTTTGGCCATAAGCTCATTTATTTAATGCGGCACTTCCCCGCGGGCATTTTGTTGAAGTTTTACAGTAGTACTAACAATACCGCAGGGAACATCTTTGTACATATTTTTGCACATACACGGATATTCTTGTAGGATATACCCTCAGATGTGGAGTTTCTGGATCGAAGAGGGCATACACCTAAATTTTTAAATAAATACTACTCAGTTGCCTTCCCACCAGTAAAGCAGAAGAGTGCTTGTTTTCCTGTATCTTTCCCTCAGCTGAGTAACAGCAATCCTTTAAATGAGAACAAGCCAGGCACAGTGGCGCACGCCTATGATCCCAGCAGCTCGGGAGGCTGAGGCAGGAGGATCACAAGTTCAAAACCAGCCTCAGCAATTTAGTAAGACCCTGTCTCAAAATAAGATTTTTAAAGGGGGAGGAGCTGGGGATTTGGCTCAGACGTTAAGCACCCCTGGGTTCAATCCTTGGTGCCAATAAATTAATTAATGAGAACATGCAAAAGGATCTCTGTAGTCTGAGTAGAGCCTCTTCTCTTACTGGCACACACAGATGCCCACCTCTCCAGCCACTTGTCAAAACTAAGAAGGCGTTAAATATCACAGGCTAACAACATCTCCCTGTAAAGTTTGAATCTAGCCTTTTCTCAAGCCTCGGTGGCCGTAAGGATAAAAATTTGCCATGAGTGAGATGCACTCCTTTCAAAGTCACCAGCGCCACTTCCATCGCTCATTAGAATAAAGGGCTTGGACGCAGCTCCCATAAAGGGAGAGGCAGGGGACAGGCCCGGAGACACCCGCAAAGCACCCGTAATGTGTTTAGGGACCATGTTATGTGAAAGGCACATGGCTTTCAACCCCGAGCTCACGAGCTCATGAGCTTGAGCTCACGTGCAGTCTGGTGGGCTGTTGCAGAGGGGTGTGGCCTGAGGAAAGGGAGCCATGCTCCTCCAGGGCGTGGAGATACAGCGCTTTGGTGCAGAATCACCTGTACCCTCAAACGTGTTTTTAACTTTTTACTGAGCTCATTTTGCTGAATTTGTGTAATTGAAAGTGCTCACGATGAGGCTCTTTTGTTCAACGAAGCAACCACAGTATCATGTCTAGCCAGAGCAGAGGAATTCTGCAGAATATTACATCACAAACTGAAAAAGTCTAAAGCAGAAAGATGTGTTTACTGGGGCATCTTTTCAGGGAAAATGTTGAAAATCTGAAAGCCTGAGTTTTAGCTGTGGTTTTACTTTACGGATTGTGTGACCTATGTTAGTCCCTCAATTCCCAGGTGCCTTCCTATTCTGTATAAAACCTTGGCAAGGTTACGCATGGGGTTGTAATTAGGATTGAATGACCCGGGGAATGCTTTTTTTTAAAACAGCCCAGCCTGCTGGCGCAGCCCTTTAGCTCCAGCTACTCAGGACACTGCAGCAGAAGTTTGAACCAACCTGAGCCACACAGTGAGACTCACTTAAAAAAAATGAAAGCACATTGCACTTTATGTAGGCACAGGACCCAAACTGAATGATAAATGATTTTCCCCATGGTTTACACAATTCTAGGGAGCTTTCCGTCTCACACCCTAAGCAACTCAGAGATACAAATTAAAGATAACAGAACAATCAGTATCATGTTTCTCTCATTCTTCAAGTACTTTATAAAAACTAGATGTAAGACATTAAATGCAAGATGTCATTTGTGCATTCTGAAGCATTTTCTTACGGCCTTTCATTTTGTATTCACACGACTGTGGAGCGTAGGGGAGCCTGACATCTTCATTGTGCTCCTGAAAGCACTAACATGTAGATTAAGAGAGTTGACCAGGGACTCAGGAGGCTGAGGCAGGAGGACTGCAAGTGTGAGGCTAGCCTCAACAACTTAGCGAGGCCCTAAGCAGCTTAGCAAGACCCTGTCCCAAAATAAAAAAATTAGAAAGGGTGTGCATGTGGCTCCACAGTTACAAGTGCCTCTAGGTTCAATCCCCAGTACCAAAAAAAAGAGAGACTAGCCCAAAGCCACGGGTACAGTGAACAGATACGTACCTGGAGCTTTTCCTATGGATTCTCAAACTTTCATGTATGTCAGAATTAGCTGGGTAGCTTGTTATAAATCACTTACAAGCCAGGTAATTCTGATGCAGGTGTTCTTCAGCATCCTGAAATATTCCTTTAAATATGAAGAAGAGTCCTCTGTTTCCTCTAAAAGTGTTTGTTTGCCTTGTGTCTTTTCTCTCCCCACTGCCCCCATGAGTTTCCAGGCACTGGGCAGCTCGGACTCAGCTCGGACGTCTCAATCCAGGGGAATGTGGGTCTATAAATGCACAATATTGGGATTCCTGAAATCAGTGGCCAGGGAATAGGACCTTGTCCTACTTACAGGTTTTCTTTGACTTTCTCTTGGTCCTCAGTCCTAAAGAGCTTTCTCTGTGGGAAAAGCTCTCTCTGCTTTGGTGCCACCTAGGGGCAGTTACTGATCACAAGAAGAAATTCGGTAGGGGTCCAGATGAAGAGGAAAAAAATAGGGAAAACAAAAGCAGGAAGGAGGTTGGGAGTGATGATTTGGGAGGTCATCCTCTATTCTTTGAAGCAAATTTAAATTGGGTTCAAACTTTGAATATTTATGCACTATAAAATAAGCTCTGTGAGGGGTGTGCTTGCTCCTGGCTCTATCCCCAGTGCCTACAGCAGCGCCCAACACATAGTACGTGTTCAACAAATGTTTCTTGCTAAGGCTGGCCTCACGCTTGCAGTCCTCCTGCCTCAGCCTCCCGAGTCACTGGGATTACAGGCAGGTGCCAATGTACCTGGCCTTCCTGGAACTAGATGCTTTACTGTTTAAAGGACTTTCCTTCAAATGGATAGAGGACCCAAAGGTGCAAGGTATTTTGTGAATACAAATGAGTGCATTTTCTCCCATAGTGTATGCCCTCATGGAAAAGGGGCATCCTGTTGTCCCAATTTTAAAGAATAAAAGCTTTCTCTTTTCCTGATCTTTTTAGTAATAATACTACACTTCAGAAATCTTATAGTATATAATTTTTGCCTCTTTTACAGCCCACATCTCTTCCAACCTTACTGTCTTTTAAGTTTACACATAAAAATTGTTTCCCTATATTAAGATTCTTTAGTTTGCATGTTAATTAAAATTTATTTGGGCTAGCTTAAGCCAAAATCGGGAAATTTACTGTTGAACTAAAATTTAACAGTGGTAACGCAGGTGGACCTAAAGGCAGTTTGGGAACTTGAGCGTGAATGTGGACCCTGTACCTCTGTCACCTTTTTCATTCTTCTTTCTCTGAAGCCCAGCCTTCTCTAATCCTCAGTCCTCATAGAAGCAGATAGCTACTACATACATAGTCTTTATATGTCCCTCGATTCCAGCCTCCCGCAGAGATTAACTGGCTCTGAAACTCAACTCCAAACTCCTAGGACAGAAAATAAACTGGCGAAGGTTGAGCCCCACCTCCCCCTCCGGTTCCGTCAGCTGTGAGCGGAGCAAGCATCTATGACAGTTCCTCATGGAACCATTCGCGAGTTCAGTGCAGAAGTCACAGCTTGGTAAACGTTTGTGTGTACCCAGAGCATGTGGTTCAGATGTTTGTATTTAGTGCATTTAGGAAATATTCTTGAACTGGTAAATGAAAAAAAGGTTGCCCAACTTCTTTTTTTCTAGTTTATTTTCCTTCCTCCTTTCTACAACAAAGAATAAATTCAGGGTGGGAGGAAAGAAAGAGAAAGAGACAGGCATGAATAGAACTGAAGAGAACAGAGTGAGTTAGGTCTGGCAATGATCAGACAGACTGTAATGGGAAAGATGAAAGGGGAGAGATCTCCTCTGCTTTGTCCCAGTGTGCCCTAAACTCGGATTTTAAAAAATAGAGTAATTGGCCTACTTCTGAAATGTGCACAAACAGGTTATTTCCCAGAAAGCTAAGAACACTGCAGATGTCAAATCTATTTAATTAAGTTTCTCAACACTGACTGCATGGTAGAATAACCTGGAGAAGCCTTTAAAATTGAGGTCGGGCCAGGTGAGGTGGTGCACACCTGTAGTCCCAGCTCTGCAAGAGGCTGAGCAGGAGGCTCACAAGTTGGAGGCTAGCCTCAGCAATTACCTGACTCAAGATCAAAAAGACTGGGGATGGGGCTCAGTGGTAAAGCATACTTGGGCTCAATCCCCCAACACCCTCCCCCGAAAAAAAATTTTTTTTGCAATGAGGGTCACACTCCAGACAATTATCGGAATTTAGGTTTGGGGATGTAAGCATCATGTTTGATCAGCTTTGTCACATGACTTTAATGGACAGCCAGGGTGGAGAAGCACTAGTTCACTGAAGCATGCATTTAGATTTAGGCAAAGCATGTCACCTAGTTAAGAGTAGCAGCAGTTCTGCGAGGTACAGGGGAGTCAGGTAGAATTAGTCCCACTTTAGAGACAGTGCAGTTGTGATGGCTGTGAAGGTGCCTTATGAGTGGTGGACCAGGAGCAGAGCCCACAGCTCCAGGGGTCACTCATCTGATCCCACCGAGTCGTGCTGCAGACTTAGTGGGTCTAAGTGAGAACCAGTTAGCGGTGCCCTTCTTTCCGTCCTCACTGAGTGGTACATTCCTTCCCGTCCTCCTCCGTTCATCTCTCTCCATTTACCTTTTGTTCCTGGACATAGGAGCTAAATAAAAAGCGGACCCAGAAGGAGATGGAGCATGCCATGCTGATCCGGCACGACGAGTCCACCCGAGAGCTAGAATACAGGCAGCTGCACACGTTGCAGAAGCTCCGCATGGATCTGATCCGTTTACAGCACCAGACTGAACTGGAAAACCAGCTGGAGTACAATAAGAGGCGGGAAAGGGAACTGCACCGGAAGCACGTCATGGAACTTCGGCAGCAGCCAAAAAACTTAAAGGTAAGAGGAAGAGGAGCTGGAGCAGTGGCTCAGCGGTTACAGCGCTTGTGTGGCATGCACGAGTCCGTGGGTTCAAACCCCAGCACCGTGTACACAACTGAGTGTCAGCAACGAGAGCCACATGAAGAGCTAAATAAAAATCCATTATCCCTGTCTCTCTCTCACTGTCACTCTTTAAAAAAAAAAAAAAAAAAAGGAAGAGAAGCATTCCACATTTGTGCTCCAAGACAGAGTTGGGGAGGACCAGTGGTTCCCACACCTGCATGATTTTCAGAGTCACCTGGGCACCTTTTCAGACTCGCACATTTCTGGGCCCTCCACCTGCCAGGTCAGAATCTCCAGATGCAGAGTCCCAGAGTCTGCATTTAACAGGCTGAGCGAGCTGGTTTGGAAACCACTGTACTCTTGGTTTTTCCATTTGCTCTGTAATATCGCTTCTCTGAATTCTGCATGACCTTCCCTCTCTCAAATTGGACAAATGGCAGTCCATGATTCTAATCCAGGAGACCAAGTTGTACTGACGGCAGCCCCCTTGAGGGCTGCTGCATAGGCTGAGGAAGCCCTGAAAGCCACATTCCCACTTGGTAGGAGAGAGTGTGACTCATCGATGGTGTCTGTCCCGGGCACCAGAAGCAGAATCGGATCCATCAGTGCCAGGCTTTCACTGCCCCTGCACCAGGCTGGAGAGTCAGGGAGGAGCTCCTTTGGCCCTCGCTGCCTCCTGCTAATGTTAGCAGATCGCTAATTAACAAGCTCTATGTACTAAGCCATCGCTATATGTCAGGGAGGACACTATCAGCGTTGGCACAGACATGAGGCCAACCTCAATCAGCTGGCCATGTGCCTCTTCCAGCCAAATCCTGAGCTCTCTAATTAGTGATCCCTGTCACCGTAAGTCCTCAGAGAGTTCAGGAAAAGCGCCCGTGGCTAGGGGGGCAGCCTGATGGAATGCCTTCTGGCCTTAATAGTGCACTCCTCTAGCTCCTTGCCAAAGTGCATTGACTTCGCCACGTGTAAGCGCAACCTCTTAATGGGTGAAAAATCCGCACTTTTCTCTTCCAGTTTACATTGATATCCAGTGGAAAGGGGGTGGGATGTGAAGTGTTATCCAAACGTTCTCCTTTATTGACAAGTCAAGGAAGCCAGAGCTGCAAGAGCGGGTTCTATAGCACCCTCCCCCTTCTCACTTGGAAATGGGGGAAATGGCTGCGCATGCACGCGCGTGCACACACACAGAAATAAGAAAAAAATAGGACACAATAAGGACTTCGATGGGAAACCATGAAAGTAATTACCAACTTTTCAACAATCTTTTTGGAATTCTCATGCCCTTATTAGAATTCATTGTTTCTTTGAAGTCATTTGTGAATTCAAAACTGTTTATTTCTATTCATTTAATATACACCCAGAGGCATTGGCAGAGTTCTTGGCTGCACTATTTTCATATTATGAAGCAGTGTTGCGGGTCCCTGCACTCAGAGACAGGTACTCCCAGCGCTTGTGCTCTATCACTGTGATGGACGCTTTCTGTTTTCACTGACATGTCTTTATTTTCCCTTTGTCATCTTTTTCCAACAGGCCATGGAAATGCAAATTAAAAAACAGTTTCAGGACACTTGCAAAGTACAGACCAAACAGTATAAAGCACTCAAGAATCACCAGTTGGAAGTTACTCCAAAGAATGAGCACAAAACAATCTTAAAGACACTGAAAGACGAGCAGACAAGAAAACTTGCCATTTTGGCAGAGCAGTATGAACAGAGTATAAATGAAATGATGGCCTCTCAAGCGGTAAGTGGTTAGGTTTGGTTCCGCGGCTTCAAGAGCTTTGGGATTCAAGAAAAGTCAAGATCCAGCCTTTTGTTCCCAAGATGCACAAATTTAGGATATCGGTGTTTGTCTGCCCAAAGCACAGAGGAAGTGACGACGCAGACTAAAGCCAAGCCACTGTGGATGCTTGCTGGAGTGTGTCTTATAAGATGGAGCTCAAGGAGGGAGCAGCCGAATCAGACCTGGGGCACAGAGGGCCTTTGGGGGCACCATGGGATCGATACTGCATACGATACCATATGCATTCGTCAGAGGTTTGCTGACCACCACCCCCAGCTAATGACAGGCCCCAATGAGTAGGACAGTCCCTGCTCACAGTCGAGTGAGGAAGACAGACACACAGACACTTCCATTCAATAAACTTCCTCTAAGCCTCTGTGTCCAGCACTCTGCTGGGCTCGGAGATAGGGTGATGAGCTAGGTAGACAATGGGTCTCTGTCCTCACCCTTTTATCCTGGAGCCAGGAAGTCAGATAATTAAGAAGTAATAATAAAGTATAGTGAGCCCTTTGAAGAGGGAGGTGCTGGAGGCTATGGGGGGGCAAGAGGAACAAAGGATCCCATCTAGGAAAGCTTCCCTGGGGAGCCAGGAGGCTTAACGGAAGCCCAATTGAAGCCAGTAATGGGAAGTGTACATTTGGGGGACTCACAACTTGGCTATGGGCCCAGAGTTCAAGGAGGGGGATTATGGGAACCCCAAAAGTAGAGGTGAGAAAGGTCTTGGTAAACCAGGGATGGAGTGAGCTGAGAATTCAGCAAAGATCTCACAAAGACAAGTGTCTTGGAAAATACTAGCTGACTAAGCGGCAGAGAAGGAAAAGCTAACCCTGGTGGAGGTGCAATCTAGGCAAAGACTCGGAGGCCTAAGAGGCCAGCACGTCTGAGAAGCAGTGAGCGCCTGGCAGGCGTGGGGATGCCCCTTTACGGAAAGCAGGTGGATAACCGGGGTCAGATCTGCAAAGAAGCCTGCTTAAGAAGGAAATAACAGGATCAGATCTGTGTGCTAGGAAGACAGTGGCGGTCACGCAGCAAACACAGGGAGAGAGAGAGATCTGTTGGGAAGTTGTTGCTGTGGTCCAGGGGGAAACGTCAAAGGCCTCAACTGCGCCTGGTGGGCCAGGTATAGCTCAGCAGTAGAGTGCAGGCTTGTGTGCGGCCCTGATGCAGTCCCCAGCACCAGAAACACATTTTAAAAACCAGAAAGAGAAAATGCTAATGGAAATGATGAGGAGGGAAAGGGTTTGGAAAATATTTAGGAGGTAGAATAGCAAGAATTCTGTGACCAATTTGAGAAGTAGGTTTGACAATAGACTGCAATAGGTCATCGTTTTACCAAGATAGAAAAACA
This sequence comes from Aplodontia rufa, assembly GCA_004027875.1. NCBI lineage: Eukaryota > Metazoa > Chordata > Mammalia > Rodentia > Aplodontiidae > Aplodontia > Aplodontia rufa. The sequence continues at coordinate 58,838 of PVKS010003213.1, read as the reverse complement.
GAAGGAGAGGTGAGTTTGGATGCCTGGGGAGATGACTGACTTAAGTTGTGGACATAGTAGCGAAGCTATGCAGGTATCCATAAAGAGATACAGATATGGAGCTATACAGATATGGAGTGGTGGTGCACACCTGTAATCCCAATGCATGAGATAAGAGGATCACAAGTTCAAAGCCAGCCTCAGCAACTTAGCGGGGCCCTAAGCAACTTAGCGAGACCCTGTCTCAAAATGAAAAAAAAAAAAAAAAAGGGCCAGAGATGTGGCTCAGGGGTTAAGAGCCCCTGGGTTCAATCCCCAGTACCAAAATGAAAAAAAAAGAGAGAGAGGTAGATACAGGTATAGAAATCTGTAGTTCAGACGGGATATCAGGATCAACCCATTATACCCATTATGTCCCATGGTTCTGCATAAAGAACACTTAGAAAAACCTCTAAAATTTTATAGGACACCTATAAAATTGCTCAATTTAAGTTTTTATAAGTATCCCATATATAGGATGATAAGATATAATGGGCTAAAGACAAAAATCAGACTTCTTTGCCAAATGGGGGCATTTGTAGCTGTAAGAAAAGATAAAATCTGCTAGGAGGCTGGAAATGGAATTAGAAAGGGGACCAAGGACAGAGTCTGGTGGACACCAACATGTGAGGGCTGCACAGAAGTAGGCCAAAGAAAAATCGACACTTAGACATAAGAGGGCAGCCAGAGAGAGGTGCCAGAGGTGCCCACACCCAGTGCCAGCTGAAGACTCCGAGCTGGTGCAGGCTGCTTATTAGAATAGTGAACTTCCGGGTCTGCACTGGGTCTGCCTTTGAGTTCACCCATTGCTGGTCACAGACAATCCATAGAGCAGCGGAGAAGTGATAGTGTGTCGAAAGAGAGACTGAAGTGACGTAGATGGCGTGAGACTGCTATTCTCACAGCCTCATCACTGGACACAAAGAGAAAGGGCTGTAGCAAGAGGAGGACAGAGGGACTAGCACTGCAAAAAGGAGAAAAAAGAGAAAAGACAGTTAAAGGAAGACTCGTGTGGCTGGGAGAGGCTCTGCCTGTTCTCAGGCTGAGCACGGGCACCCTCATTCCTTCATCCAGCAGAGTTTCCGTTGCTTGTCATTGCTGTGCCCCAGGCATCCCAGATGCTGTGGTGAATGAGACAGCCATCGATTAGGACCTCGTGGAATTTATGAGGAACAGGGGAAATGCCTGGAACAGGCTTCACCCACAAGGCAGAGCTGGTGCAGATGCCAGCAATGTAGACAGGAGGCGAGGCTGGGCTAGAGGGCCGCAAAGGTGTCCCCTGCAGGATTGTTCAGAGGCAGCAGCTGCACCTGCAGAGATGGGAAGATGGGGCTCTTTGGAAGTGCTCACAGATGCCCCATTATGTTTTGAAAGTAGGGAACCAGGAGGAGACCAGCATGAGAATAAGACGGAAGGGTGACCGGGCCAGATGGCACAGGGGCACAAGATGTTCAGAACGTTGATCTACCCTAAAAGCACAGGGCAGCCAGTGAGGAGGGTTACACAGGACCTGACATCAGATTGGTATTTTTTAATGTTGACTCAGTGACATGTAGAGAGTGGCCTGGGACATGGCCAGAGCGGCATGAGATTATTTATGATGTCACTGCTTTTACCCTGGCCCAAGCGAGTGGTGGGAGGAAGGAGGAGGTAACAAGTTTGAGAGCTGAGCAGGAGGTAAAGTCAAAAGCTCCCAGGGACGGGCAGAGTCAGGTTTGAGGATGAATCCAGACTCTAGATGATGGTGCCATTTACCTGCGTGCTAGAAAGGCGCAGGGCGGACAGGGGAAGCGGGCAGAGAAAGAGGAGTCGATGTTGGCTGCGTTGAGCCTTGGGCTGGGAAACCTCCAGGTGCTGATGTCTCTGGCACACTGGATAAATTGGCCTGCAACGGTATAACCAGAGAGGGAGGGAGAAAAAAACAGGGAGTGTGGTTCTATCTCAGGAGGCGGGAGAAGGATTTCAAGAAGAGGCAAATGCTGCTGGCAGGTCGAGTCAGGACTGCCCACGATGGTCAGCCTCTCTGTGAGCCGGAGAGGTCACGTCAGGGCGAGTGTGACATGAGTGGCAGGAGTGGAAGGAAGAGTTGATGGGGACATCGCAGTTGGTAGGGCTCTGGTCTTGTGAACCATCGTATTAGCATCTGTGACGGGGCTGGCATACAGCAGGCATTCAATGAATGCATGTTACAATGAGGAATACAGGCTCATGATTGCCCTTGAATAAAAGAAGAGAAATGTCCTTTATTCTGCATGGGGAGGTGGTCAGAGTCAGTGTGGCCATGACAGCTGTCCCCTTCTGACCACATGCTCGTGTCTTGAGTACCTCTGGGCGTTAGTTCCTCTTGTGAAACACCCTTGAAGTAGTTACTGTTTACCCCTTTTTACCCCCAGATTTACCTGTGAGGTTTATCGCAGAAAAGCCACATAGGGCGAGAGCTGACACACATTTTCTGAAAGGGGACAGATGATAAGTATTTTAAGCTTTGTAGACCACAAGGTCTCTGTCACTACTGGCGACTCTGCTGCTACAGTGCAGGAGTGGCCACAGACTCATGTAAGTGAACGAGCGTTGTCTGTCCTGTGTTGCTCGTCTAGAAACAGCGGTGTCGGGTGCCTGCCCCAGCATGGGGAGCAGCTCGGCTGATGAGTGCTGGAGCCAGGACCTGAACCCTCTAGGGCGGTGCCTGGGGCCTGTGTGCCTGGCACCTGCTACGTATGGTGTGCTGCGTATGCTACATTTTCTTCCCTACAGAACTTTTGAATGGATTTGGTGTCTATCACCTAAAGTGATAGACACCAGATCCTGGAATGTCCCCTGGTCTCTGGCACTGGGACTTTTATAGTCAGAGCTGGTGCCTAGCAGAGTGATTGATAATAAAGTATCAGAAACCAAAACAGATGGAGATGTTCCAGTGGCCTAAACTGCTCATAGGCTGAGCCTCTCACCCACTCACTCAGGGGTTCTAGAAACCAATACAGACAAGTAGAAAAGAACAGAGTTTCCATTTCCTTGACTGGTAAGAAGCCTCCATGTCAAGAGGGAATCAGTAGCTGGGCCTGGTGGCACCCGCCTGTAATCCCAGCAACTTGGGAGGCTGAGGTAGGAGGATTTCAAGTTCAGAGCCAGCCTCAGCAACTTAGTGAGGCTCTAAGCAACTTAGTGAGACCCTGTCTCAAAATAAAATAAAAAGCACTGGGGATGTGGCTCAGTGGTTAAGCACCCCTGGGTTCAATAACTGGAACGGGAAAAAAAAAAGTAAGCAATAGCAGTCCTTGCTGGGAGCCACAAAACTCCATAGCAATCCTCTGTAAGGCTGTTCCTGCTACATATTGACTGTTTACTGTGTCCGGTACACCTTCCCTTCATTTCTTATTGGGAAAACAAGAGGAGTGATCCATCCTGTTCCATGGGTTTTAGTGGAAGCTGGTTAGGATTAATTATTAGAAGGCATATGGAAATATGGTTACATAATTTATTTTAGGTTCCTTTTATCTCTATAGTATATTTCTCCAGAAATATTAAAGATGATACTAGACAAATACCTTTTAACTATTCTAATTTAACATTTCAAAAAGTAATTTCTCAATCACGATATTGGGATATATCATTAATTGTCAAAAATTGTAGCTACAGTAGAGAACAGCTTCTCAGCAAAGTGGAAGCGTATGGAATGTGTGGAAGCACACAGTCTCTGGTCTCCTAGTTCTCAGCATGCTGAGGGCTTGCTCTGTGTGGACAGAGCCAAGCCTAGTATGGGGCACCAACAACCCTAAATCTAGTCCTGCTAGTGACCCAAAACCCCCCAATGTTAGGTCAAGAGGTCGGCCCTGAGGCTGGTCTGGGCACGGTCGATGATGCGAGGTTCTGTACTGTGGGAGGCAAGGGAGACTTGCCAGGCCCCCTTATAGCCTAGCCTTCCTTACTGCAAACCAGAATGCTCCCCTTGAGGTTGGCACGGGTACCCTTTGGGGAAGAGACTTGGAAGCACTGAACTTTTGAATCAGCTGCTGACAAGATGACTTGTAGAGGTCCCAGTAGGCACCGGCATCACCTGACACTGTGGCCCATTCCTCTAGTTTTATGGATGTTAGATTCATTTATTGAGAGCTGAGCATGTCTGAATGGCTGTATGGTTTTGTAGTTAAAGGTATCGAAATATGGACATGGGCTTGCCCAAACCAAAATAACAACACATACTAAAGCCTGAATGCATCGAGAGCTCTACCTGGGATAGTGCATGTTTATTTACTGACCTACTTGTTTTTTGTGGTACCAGGAATTAAACTCAGGGGTACTCTACCACTGAGCTACGACCCCAGACCATTTTATTTATTTATTTATTTATTTATTTTTTCGGACAGGTTCTCTCTAAGTTACCAGGCTGGCTTTGAACTTGCCATCCTCTGTCTCGATCTCCCCAGCTGCTGGGATTACAGTATACCTGGGATGATTGTTCATGAATCCTTTCATTTAATCCTTACATCAATCTCAGGCAATAGGAACTATTGTTATTCTGAGAAGAAGGGAATAAAAGCGAGGAGCTGGGGCTGGAGCCCATGGGTAGAGCACTCGCCAGCTTACGTAGAGGCTCTGGGGTCCAGCTCCAGTATTGCAAAAAAAGAGACCAACAGAAGTAATTGGCCAGGTGTCACCTCTGAGTGACATGTGGTGTGGACCTCAGGGTCAGGAGGCCACTTGCATGCCCACGGGCTTTGTCACTAGTGTGAAGAGCTTCCTGACACCTGTTACTGTGGCTTCAGACCATACTGAAAAGAAGGTGTTTTGGGGACTCGGTGGCCCACTGGGCGAATCTCACTGGTTTTGATCCTACCTCAGAAGGTACCCAGTGCATCTGTTTTGCCGAGGGGACCCACTTCCCTCCAAATGAGGAGACATCTCCCAGTAGTCCCCAGGTGCAGTGTGTGAGGGCTGTGTGACAGTTGTGTCTTCTGTGCCCACAGTTACGGCTAGATGAGGCTCAAGAAGCAGAATGCCAGGCCTTGAGGCTACAGCTCCAGCAGGAGATGGAGCTGCTCAACGCCTACCAGAGCAAGATCAAGATGCAGACGGAGGCGCAGCACGAGCGCGAGCTGCAGAAGCTGGAGCAGAGGGTGTCTCTGCGCAGAGCGCATCTTGAGCAGAAGGTATGAGTGGTGCGCGGGCCAGCTGGGGGCGCAGGCTGGGGAGCTGCAGCGGATGGAGCGCCCTGGTCCCAAGGGGCCTTGCAGGCAGTGTTCACTGAGGTCCGCCTTAGGCTCCTGTGCTCCTAGGCAGGCAGGGCCTTAGCCTGCAGGACAGGACAGGAGGTTGAGTCACCGCTTAAGCCTTTCTGCTGCTGTGCTGGGAAGCCCTCAGCCTTCCCAGCAGGCTCGGGCATGGTGGACACGACTCACAGAGGCCACCACTAAATGGCATCAGGAAGCCAAGTGCGGATTGGGTATTTTTAAACCAAGAGACTTCACCAGCAGGGCTCTTCAAGTAAGAATTAAAACAGATGCATGATCTGTGTCATCCCAGTTGGAATGCTCAGTGCTTTAGATACCGTGGGGAAAGGGAAGGAGAGATGTCATAAAGCACCTTAGCGCAGGCAGATCTGGCTGCTGAACTGGTATTTGCCCGTTCTGGCAGTGGTTCCCGGCCCCTGTTCTTACAACTGAATTTCTCAGGACCAGGAGGCAGCCATGCTCTGTGGGAAGGCAGCACCCTATAATCATGCTCTGGTGTCTCCCCTGCACAGACGGGGCCAGGACGCCGGCCTAGAAGCGCCCAGCTGCCCAGCGGGTAGATGGCAGCTGGCTCGCCACCCCTGTCACCCGTACCGAGGTTTCAACATCGTGGGCCAGAGGCAGGGCGCCTGTCGGGCCCTTTCCCCCTTTAGGGACCGCTCACTGTGCTTGTTTCAGATTGAAGAGGAGCTGGCCGCCCTGCAGAAGGAACGCAGCGAGAGAATCAAGTACCTACTGGAAAGGCAAGAGCGAGAGATTGAAACTTTCGACATGGAGAGCCTGAGAATGGGATTTGGGAATTTGGTTACATTAGATTTTCCTAAGGAGGACTATAGATGAGATTAAATTTTTTGCCATTTACAAAAAAAAGAAAACAGAAAAAATTTCAGACCCTACAAAACCACATTCCCCATTTTAACGGGCGTTGCTCTCACTCTCTCTCTCTTACTCTTACTGACATCGTGTCGGACTAGTGCCTGTCTATTCTTACTCCATCAGGGGCCCCTTCCTCCCCCCGTGTCAACTTTCAGTGCTGGCCAGAGCCTGGCCGTCTCTTCTATTCATAGTACACGTCACAGTATTGATGTGATCCCAGATGTTCCAGTGAAAACTATGGAGACAGTTTGAACAAAACCAATAAACCAACAACAAAAAAGTGGATGGATATTGCTTTAAGCAATCACTCATTACCACCAATCTGTGAAAGTAAAGCAAAAAAAAATAAATAATAATAATAAATGCCAAGGGGGAGAGAGACACAATATCCGCAGCCTTACACCTTAACTAGCTGCTGCATTATTTTATTTTATTTTATTTTTTTGGTATTTATTCATCAGGAATAAAAAAAACAAAGTTTTATTAAAGATTGAAAATTTGATACATTTTACAGAAACTAATTGTGATGTACATATCAGTGGTGACATATTATTACTTTTTTGGGGCTGGGGGGTGGGTGGGGTGAAAAGATCTTGTGATTTTTAAGAACCTGCTGGCAAGAGTTTAACTTGTCTTCAGCATATTCTGATTGTATCATAACCATTTTCTGCTGTCGCAGAGGATGTGAATACACTTAAGGAGCTCACAGAATCCCAGTAGCACAAATTGGGCTTTGGCAAATCGTGTATTTTGTGTATAGAAGGAATTTAAGGAGAGGTATTACTTATTTTCATATTGTATTTTAACTGTTTCTCTGATCAAATTTTTTTACTTCCTCCTCCTGTTCCTCCCCACCTTCCTCCTTTTCCAATTCAGTATTTGGAGTTCCACACTGTCTTTCAATCAGATCATCTTGACCTTTTTCTTTCTTTCCCTTCCCCTTCCTGAGTCCCATATCTTGGTCATAAATATTCATTATTCACACTTTCAAACTGTGTATTTTCTTACAATAAAAAATGATGAAAAAAAAAAGGCTTTACTTCTTTTGCATGCACTTTAAAAACAAGACATTTTTCAGGTTCCAAGGAAGAGCATGATAACTGTCAGAGCTTTTAATTATATTTGTAAATAAAAGTGTTCATCACATCGCCTTGCTGTGTTATTGTGGCAGGTTTCCCTTCCAGGTCCAGCAGTCATCGTTTGGGAGGGCCACTCAGGTGACGCTGCATCTTCCGAGTCCTGCTCCAGGCTAAAGATGGTGCAGCACTGTGGGATGTGCCCAAGGGCTCCGCTGCACCCGACCGTCCTTAGCGAGAGGAGGAGGCACATGTGCGTGCACACGCACACACGTGCCCGTGGCATAGAAGCATGTACTGCGGAGGAGAAGTTGGGGACCCTTCAAGAAAAGCGAGGTGGAGAAAGCATAATCAAATACTGGGAATGATCCCACTATAACATGGATCACCCCGTCACGCTCTTCTTCCGTTAGAAACGTTACACAATGAGAGCAACAGCAGGACTTCTGGGAGAGGATTTCAGGGTCAGGACACTCTTTGATCTGTAAATCCTAGACATTGAAAATTGCCCTTTAGAATGGTAACCCTAAGGTCATTGTTGTGTCCTGTAAGAGGTTCAGTTACCACCGACAAATGTGACCGGTCATTTTCACTGATGGACTGAAGCAGGAAGGCATACTGTCCCATTACAGAACACCATCAGCATGGCTCAACCCCAGCTGTAAAGTCCTTTATAGTCATTACCCAGGTCCCAAAGCAGCTCAGTTCACTGGAGTTTCCACATTAGGTACATATGAAAACAATATTGCAAAGGGCTAGAAAGTCTCCTCCCAAAGGCCATGTGTCCCTTGAAGGCTTTGTCCCAGCCTGTGGCACTATTGGGAAGCAGTGGCATTCTTAGGAGGTGGTGACTTCTTGTGGGATGTGCCCTTGAAGGAAATTTGGGACCCCAGCCCCTTCCTGTCTTTTTTTTTTTTTTTTCTCCCTGGTCATGAGGTGAACAGGCCTCCACCACACTCTCCCACCATGAAATACTGTCCCGTCCTTTTTTTTTTTTTTTTTTTGAGAGAGGGAATTTTATTTAGTTTTTCATGTAACCCTCATTGCTCTGTTACTCCGTTGTGTATGTGGTGCTGGGGTTTGAACCTGTGTCATTGTGCGTGCTAGGCAAGTGCTATAACTGCTGAGCCACTGCTCCAGCTCCTAAACCTGTCCTCCTTTGAAGTTGTTTATCGTGGGTATTTGGTCACAGTAATGGAACACTAACGAACCATAATAGTGATCCAAGGAGAGCAGGTGATGGGCAATGTGGTGTCACACTACCCTGGCATGTACAAATGAGGAAATAAGCTCGGAGCGGGGCAAGTGGGATCTGAATCAAGACCTGTCTGAGCTCAGAACTCACAAAAGCACATTCAAGGCAGAAAAGCCCTCTGGTCAATTCGATCCATGTCTGGGGTGCCGAATGTCTGGCCAGCTTGTAAAAAGGCCATAAGACTGTGGGATGATAGCTGCTGTTTTTATAAAAGCTCCCTTCCTGCAAGTCTGTCAGTGACATGTACCAGGGCAGAGTTACCAAAGCAGGCACAGGCCCTCTGGGGACACCTGTACACACAGTGCCTACGTGGGGAGGTATAGGAAAGGTGGGCACCAGGATGGCTGCAAAACACAGGAGTGAAGGAAGCCACTGTCTGCGTTCTTCCAGCATGTTCTAGATCCCTCTGGGTTAAAAAGGATTAACAGAGGGCTGTCAAGCATATCGGTAAGCAGATTATAACTAAAACCTTGACAAAATGCAAAAGCATCGACCTGAGGATACTAAAAAAGAAAAAGAAGTGGATGGATTGTGGAGCAGCGACCTAGACAGGAATGGAGATGAAATCAAACTGTAGTCAGTGAAGAAAAATCAAGAGAATCATTTCCAGCAGACTTGCTCTGAAATAAATGCTATAGCCAGGTGCAGTGGCTCACACCAGCTGCACAGGAGGCTGAGGTAGGAGGATTGCACATTGAAGGCCAGCCTGAGCAACTTAGACCCTGTCTCAAAAAATGAGAAGGGCTGGGGATATGGCTCAGTGGTAGAGCATCCCTGGGTTTAACCCCCAGTGCTGAAAATTAATAAGAGAAATGCTACAAGGCCAGGTACCATGGCACACACCTGTAGTTCCAGCTCAGTCAGGAGGCTGAGGCAAAAGGATCACTCAAGTCTATAAGTTCAAGACCACAGTGAGATTCTCTCTCTAGGAGAAAAAAAAGCTAAAGGAAATCCTCCACACTGAGGGGAGATAATTCCAAAGGGAAACCTGTATCATTAGGAAAACCAACAGAAGTGGTAAACACCTGGATAAATATAAAAGACTTTTTCAACTTTAGTAATCTATATATAACACTGTAGAAAGCAAAAATTACAGTTAAGAATTTTAATGTCTGTAGATATAATCCATGTGATAACTGTAACAAAGTTTGGGGGTAAAAGATCTATACGGTTGCAAAGCATCTACATTTTTTTATTTTAAAGATAGAAGGACAGAGAGAGAATCAATTTTTATTGAGTTTTTCACATGGCTTTTGTTGCTCTGACACTTAGTTGTGTACATGGGTGTTGGGGTTTCAACCCATGTACTTGCGCATGCCAGGGAAGCACCACAACCACCAAGCCACCACTCCAACCCCAAGGCATCTACATTTTATTTACAGTGGTACAATTTCTATTCTAAGGAGCCTATGAAAAGTTAATTATATTGTAATCCCTGGAAAAACCACCGAAAAGAAAACCCGAAGAATGATAGCTAAAAAATCTAAGAGATAATATATTCAAATACTCCAAAAGAAGACAAGAAAGGGAAAACAGGAAGTTTTTAAATGATAAACAGAAATCATATCATAAAATAGAAGACCTGGGGGCTGGAGAGGTGGCTCAGTGGTAGAGTGCTTGCCTGGCATGCGTGAGGATCCAGATTCAAATCCCAGCACCACGTACACAACTAAATGTCAGAAAAACAAAAATCAAATGAAAAAATAAATAAAATTGATTCTCTGTCACTTTCTCTCTCTCTCTTTAAAAATAATAATAATAAAATAGAGGGGCTGGAGTGGTGGTTCAGTGGTTGGCATGCTTGCCTAGCATGCACAAGGACGCAGGTTCAAACCCCAGCACCACATACACAAGGAAGTGTTGGAGCAACGAAAGCCACATGAAAAATTTTAAAAAATTGATTTAAATAATAATAATAAAATAGAAAACCTAAAAGCCCACCCTATCAGTAATTACATTAAATGTGGATGGTCTCTATACAGTCCAGTTAAAAAGCAGAGATTGACAGAGTGGATAAACAAGGATCACATGATGCCTGTAAGAGACAGAATAAGAATAAGAAAAAAATTACAAGAAAAGAAAAAAGAGAGACAGAATTAAATGTAAAGGCACAGAAAGGCTGAAAATAAATGGAGGGAAAAATAGCAAATAGTAAGTTGTTCGAAGCTGCAGTGGCTATCCTAACAGCAACTAAAATTGGCTTCAGGACAAAGAGTTTTACCAGAGATAATAAAGCCTCATTCATAATGAGAAAGAAAAAAAATTCAATACGACATAAATACTTTTAAATATATATACAACTAACAATAGTACCTGTAAATAAGAAAGTAAAAAATTAAATTTCAACTCTCCTCTCCTAGCAATTGATACCAAACACATAGAAAATTAAAACAAAACAAAACAAAACACGGGGCTGGAGCAGTGCTTCAACAGTCCTGGCATTTGCCTGGCATCTGTTAGTACACGGGTTCAAACCCCAGCACCACGCATACAACTAAGGGTCAGAGCAACGAAAGCCACGTGAAAACTCAATAAAGATTGATTCTCTCTGTCTCTCTCTCTCACTGTCCTTCTAAAAAAAAAAAAAAAAAAAAAAAAGACCTACCATAAAGTTGCAGTAATCAAAATATCTGGGTGTCTGTCCAACAACTAGGTAGTATTGACAGTTCCAGAGTAATGGACATGTTGCTCGAGTGGCTTTTCACAAGGACCCCAAGACAATTTAATGAGGAGGAGCGGAAAATGTTCCAGCAAATGGTACTTGATCAACGGGATACCCATGTAGGAAAATCAAATTCAATTTCACTATACACAAAGAAATTCAAAATGGATGATAAACTCCAAGAATGTAAAATAAAGAAAACAGGAGAAAATCTTGATGACCATCAACTAGGCAAATGTGTCATGGAACAGAACAAGTATAAATTATAAGAGGAAAATAAGTTCGATTTTTATCAAAATTAAAGTTTTTTTACTCTTCAAAGCCAGCATGAACTTAAAAAGGAAGGCTGTAGGATGAGCCAGAGGATAGTCACACCATATTTATGAGACAAAGAATTTGCATCCAGAATATATAAAAGAATCAAAATCAATAATAGGAAGAGAAATCCCAAAGGAAAATGAACAAAAGATGCAAATGCTTTCCAAAATAAGATATACAAATGATCAAAATGCGCACGGAAAGGTGCTAAACCACAATAAGATGGCGTCCATGACCATGAGAACGGGTTGCAAAAACTAGGGGTTCTGTTGAGAACGTGGAACAAGTAAAACACTCAGAAAATAAGATGCCGAACATCAGATTTTTTGAAGACAGTTTAGCAATTTCTTATGTAATTGATCATATACCTTGCAAGCCCATTCCCAGGTTATTAACACAAGAAATGGAAACCTATGTTCACATACGTCCAAAACAGCTTCATGGCAGAAGTAAACGGGGTCTACCTTGTGCCATCGTCAGGCAGATTGTGTTCGATCCGTACACTGACTACTATCAAGCAGTGAAAGGAACTGGTGCTACACCCAGCTACGAGGGTGAATCTCAAAACCCTGCCCAGAATATAGTAATCTCCCCTTACGTGTGGGTTTGTTTCCAGTGTTATGCTTGGTCAGCTGGGGTTCAAAAATATCAAATGGGAAATTCCAGAAATAAACAATTCCTAATTTTTAAACTAGGTGCCATTCTGAATAGCATGATGAAATCTTGTGCCCTCCTGCTCTGTCCCACTTGGGATGTGAATCATGCCTCCATCCAACATATCCACGCTGTATATGCTACCTCCGTTAGTCACTTAGTCATCTCAGTTACCAGACTGTCAACCACAGTTCTTGTGTTCAAGTCACTCTTATTTTACCTAATAATGGCTCAACACCTAAGAATAGTGATGCTGGGAATTCAGGTATGCCAAAAAACAAAACAAAACAAAAAAAAAACTGTAATGTTCTTTCTTTCAGGGCATTAAATTTGTGGGTGGACAAGATGAACAGAAGAAGCAGTCTGACCGGCTGCAGCCTGTGGTACCAGAAAGCACTGAAGCTGTACCAAGACTTCAGCAAGGGATCCCTGACACAAGAGGTTCCAGGTCATTTATTGCAAGTAAGAAATGTCCACAGACTCAGACACAGGTTCAGTCTGACAACTACAAAATGCTCACCTGCAATCCCTGCATCTTGGGAGGCTAAGGCAGGAGGATCACAAGTTCTAGGCCAGCCACAGTAACTTAGCAAGACCCTGAATTATTTTATTTTTTATTTTTTATTTTGTGTACCAGGAATTGAATCCAGGGGCACTTAATCACTGAGCCACATCCCCAGCCCATTTTTATATTTTATTTTGAGACAGAGCCTCACTAAGTTGCTCAGGGCCTCACCAAGTTACTGAGGCTGGCTTTGAGCTTGCAATCCTCCTATCTCATCCTCCTGAGTGGCTGGGATTACAGGCATGCGCCACCACACCCAGCTCAAGATAAAAAAGATTTTGAAAGGGCTGGGATTGTCATTCAGGGGTACAACACTTGCCTAGCATGGGTTCAACCCTCAGGACCAACACACGTACACAGCAAAAGCAAATTATGGAAGAGGGCTGTCTGCTCATGAAGCTGCTGCCACAGCTTGGGCAGAGTTAGCAGTGAAAGAGAAAAAATCACCCAGCTGATGCTGAGGGTGTCCCATACAACCTACACTCACTAACGGGCATGTGTGAGGCCCCCGGGCAGGGGGAGGAGCAAAGGAGGCACCAGGGCATAAAACACAGAGAAAAAAGTTTTCAAAGACATTATTCTCTCAAAAAGTTTTTTTGGGGGAAAAAAATGAAACTTAAACTATTAACGATACCCAACCATCAACTTGGTCACCTTGTCTCAGTGTCACCCGAATACCTGAGTCCCTGAGGCTGCATCATGCTGCCGGAGCCTCTCCCCTGGCTTCCTGTCCTCGCAGGGTGAGCCCTGGACACGCACAGAACTTTCCTCACGGTATGTACCACTCTGGTCACTACAGGCGTTGACCTCTTGCTGTGCCTGACATACACAATACACAGAGCTTTCCGAGGGCTGTGTGCGTGGGGGAGGGCACACAGGGAGGTCGGCTTTGGCACCAGCAGCCACAGGGGAGCCCTGGAGCAGGGGCACCCACCGTGGGAGGGCAGCCACCTTGGGAGGCGAGAGGAGGCACCACAACAGAATTCCCGGGAAAAGTGAGCACGTGGGCCAGCAGCCTGCACCTGGTGCGGGGGGCCTCGACGCTGCGCCCCAACCTGGGCTTCGTGTGCTCCAGCCTTGGGGTGCTCATGCTGCTGCAGCTGGTGGGAGACTGCGGGTGTGGGCCCTGACTACCTGTGTCCAGGGACACATGGCCTACAGGCCACATGAAGGATCTGGTCTCCATCCCAAGACCAGCTGCACACTGTCAGGCCACAGACTGGTGGAGCTGGCTCCAACTAAAGGACAGATTTAGGCCATGTGCTGTTAAGTGCTGGAGACACCAGGCCCGTTTCTAGACCTGGACCTGTTCCTGTTTTATTTAGGGCCTCCAAGTGGCTGACATGTCACGCATGTTCTGCCACGGGGTCAGAATGAGCTCTTCCCAAGCTTCCTTCCAAACACTGGGCTCTGGCAGGGCTGATGAGGCCATCCTCTGAATGGGGCGCTGGCTAAGCATGTGGCCAGCGACTGCCCTGAGCATATGGGGATTTTGTACTTTGTGTCGATCAGGTATAGTTGGCTCATTTACATAGATTAATTATATTCCTTACTCACCTTTATCTCAACAAAGGATTATTTCATTATTTAACAACCCTAAGGTAAGAGAGATTGATGACCTCACGTCTCCATGTTTTCAAATGATGAAGCTGAATTTGTGCCAGAGCTGGATTCAGACCAGGGGGCCCCATCTCCTAGTTAGGGGCCCTTGGACAAATTCACTTCGCCTTAGTCTATGAAACATGGTATTCCCTACCACCCTTGTTTCTCGGGATTACAGAAACAAAATATGCCTTTTTATGAGTTTTTGTGAATTTCTTTTGCCTACACTTTACTTTTTTTTTGGCACTAGGGATTGAACCAGTCCTTTTCATTTTTTGAGACAGGGTCTCACTAAATTGCTGAGGCTAGCCTCAAACTTGTAATCCTCCTGCCTCAGCCTCTGGAGCTGCTGAGATAACAGGTCCACACCACTGCACTGTTCGCCTTTTCCTGAATTGCCTGTGTCTACGCGTGTTCCAGACAAGGAAGCTAACAGATTACAGTGTGTAGTTCCTCATTCATCTCTGAACTATGATTAAAAAAGGACTTGTAATTAGCAAAATAAAGTCTAATTTAAAAATAGCTTAGAGAGCTGGGTACCATGGTGCACACATGTAGTCCCAGTGACTCAGGAGGCCGAGGCAGGAGGATTACAAGTTCAAGGACAGCTGGCAACTTGGCAAGACCCTATTTCAAAAATTTAGCAACAGGGGCTCAGCAGTTATGGCGCTTACCTGTCATGCACGAGTATGTGAGTCCAGACCCTAGCACCACGTACTCAACTAAGTGTCAGAGCAACGAAAGCCATGTGGAAAACTAAATAAGGTTGTTTCTGTCTTTCTCTCTCTCACTGTCCCTCTCTCAAAAAAAAAAAAAAAGAAAAAAGAAAAAGAAATTAAAGAACAGGCTGGGTGTGTAGTTCAGTAGTCGAGCACCCATGGGTTTAATCCCCAGTACTACAAGGAAAAGAAAAACAGTAAATGATTTTAAAGATACTTAAATATTGAATTGTCAGATGTTTATAAAATTTATCTGGGGGCTGGAGCAGTGGTGGCTCAGGGGTTGGAACGCTTGCCTGGCATGCAAGAGGACCCAGGTTCAAACCCTAATACTACATACATAACTGTTAGAAAAACAAAGGCCAGACAAAAGATAAATAAAATTGATTCATTCTCTCTTTAAAAAATTTTTTAAAAGTCTAATCTGGATGTGGTAGGTAGTGTTCGACTGCAACTCCAATTACTCAGGGTGCTTGAGGCAGGAGGATTTCAAGTTCAAGGCCAGCCTGGGCAACTCAGCAAGACCCTGTCTCAAAAGAAGAAGGTCCCAGGGTGAAAGGTGGGGGAGGCAAGGTACTGTTTAGCACCTGTCAGGCCTGACTCTGGGCCCTCCTCCACTAGAGCACAACCCGCATCAAGCACTGGGCTTCTCAGTCACGTTCACCCTGCGTGCTGAGGCCCTGGGTTCTATCCCAGCACCACAAAAAAAAAAAAGAAAGAAAGAAAGAAAAAAGAAAAATTCTCAAGTCAAAAGAACTAGTTATAAAAAGCAAACTCAGCCTGAAGCCTTGTAAGTTTTAATCTCCCATCTGAACTGAAGATTACTGGCACCTGCAGAGGCCATCTGGAGTGATGCACCCTCTCTGTGGCCCACAGATCAAATCCCAGGAGCTGCTACCACTCACGCAGAGTCGCTCCCCTCAGAGGCTGTCACCTGACTTCCCCATTCAGGAAACCCACACACAATAATGCAAACACCTGGAGCTCTGCATCATCCATGCTTTTATTTTTATTCAACAATAAGCAGACAGAAAAATCAACACAACATTAAGCAACTCCAGATTGGTCTTCACCAGTGACACGTGATCAGCGCAGCTGGTAGATGCAAGGACTCCTGGCAGCCCTCACCCGGCACCGCTGCCCGTCTCGAGGGCCAGGCCGCACCAGCAACAAAGCCATCCTCCCTCGTGCCTTATCCAGTTCTGTTCTTGGAAGGAGCAGGAGCAGGACACTCACACCCAGCAAGCTATCTGAGCGGCTCCGCTCTGGGATCAGCTGAGCAGCAAGCCTCTGACTGTCTTGGTCAGAGATGGCAACGTAAAGCACATCTCAGATGGCATTGAGCACAATTCCGGACTCAGGATCTCAAAGGTAGAGACAAGAAATCCTTCTCTGTTCTTAACTCTCACTTAAAGATTAACTGACACTTTGCTCCATTCCTGTAATGTTCTCACCTGGATTTCCTCTTTAAATTCTGGGTTGCTACTTTTTTATTAACAACGTAATGACCCCCACTGCAGTACCAAAATATCCCCCAACACCGAGCTCAAATTAGATCAAAACACAAACTGGGGTGTGTGACCATCTACAATCATAACAAGCAAGCGACAGGGAAAGCCCCGCTAAGCTGCCACCTGTTAGACGAGACTGCCCTGTGCAAAGCAGGGGACTCGCATGCATCGCTGAGCTCCAAGGGCTCGGGGCCTCCAGACCATGCCCCTGCCCTGCCGCCCTACTTCCCAGACAGCTGCTCGTACAGTTTGGGCACATAGTCATCCCATTCAGCCTGATAACACGTGCCGGCCACTGGTTTCCCGAGCTTGTACTTCTTGCGGAAGGCCGCCACCTTGAACTGGCCACGGTGGTCTCCAGATCGGTTGCTCAGAATGGGCTCATCACACTTCAGCGGCTTGTCCTGTTCATAGACCAGCCAGACATAGCGATGGAGGCCTGGAGGGAGAAGCAGAGGGAAGATGCGCATACAGTAGGCACCTGAGATGGATCGCACCACCCTATTCCCCAGGTCACCGAGCCCAGGCAGGGGACATGCCCATGTCTCTGCAGCCAGCAGCAAGTCCAAGCCCTTCATTTGCCTCTGCCAACCTCCAGGCATTGGCCTGTCTTCCCTTGAGCCTCACCTTGGACCCCCTCTGCTCTCAATGCGGCCCGCTCCACACTTTGCCCACCTCAGGTCATTCCTGACACTTCACCAGGATGCCACCCTTCCCTCACAGCAACATCAAAGCCAAAACCCTAACTTTCTAACTTAACCTCCCTGCTGGAAACAGGAGCTCCATAAAGCTATGCGATTTGTTCTGTCGTCCCCATCTCCCTGAACCTACCCTGAGCCGCCTGGCATGCAGAAATGCTGTAAAAACATGAGAAGCAGACGAAGGACACAGCCCATCAGGGAGCTGGGACCATCACATCACATCCAGGCCTCGCAGGTACACGAGAATACTGTCTTGCTACCTCCCCGACTCACTTCCTCAGAAGACAAGACCTGCTTGAGATAACCCAAACCCACTTTCCCCAACTAAGCAGCAAAAGCCATTTCAGAATCAGTGAGCAAGTCTGCAGACACCTGCAGCCCAGCTACTTGCAAGACCAAGGCGGGAGGGCTGGAAGCTCCAGGCCAGCCCTGGCAACTTCGCAAAATTCTTTATCAAAATAATAATAATAAAAAAAATCTGTTGGAAAAAAAGAAGATAGCAAGCATTTTATTAACTAATGTGCAAATTTCTATACACTCCACTTAAGTAGTAAATAAAAATGAGTACCATGAATTTCTTTAAAAGTTATTTAAGTACACATTTTATATTATTTTGTTAAAATCTTGTAAGGTTGTTTAAAAACAAAAAATTAAAAATTAAAAAAATGCAAAAAAATTATTTAAGAATTTGCACATCCATATTTCATGCACCATTCACAAGAGTTGGAAGCAACCCAAATTTCCACCAATAGAGAAACAGATAACAAAATGCAGCCATATTCATACAATGGAATATTATTCGGCCATAAAAAGGAGATTTTGACACATTACAACATGGATGAACCCTGAGGAGATCATGCTAAGTGAAATAAGCCAGTAACAAGAGAAATGCTATATGATTCCACATGCAAGGTATCTGAAGTAAACTCACTGAACAGAAAGCAGAATAGCAACTGCTAGGAACTGGGGAAGGGGGAAGTACGGAGCTGTCAGTGGGCGGAGCTTCCACTTGGGAAGATGAAAAAGTTCTAGAGACAGGTTTCCCAATAAAGCAAATCCAGTTAACACTACTCAGCCATCGCTTAAAGGTAGCTAAGTAGTAATCTGATGCTTTTTTTTTTTTTAAAGAGTGAGAGTAGTGAGAATTTTTCTTTTTCCACCTGGCCTTTGTTTCTCTGACACTGAGTTGTGTACCTGGTGCTGGGGTTTGAACCCGGGTCCTCACATGCGTGAGGCAGAAGCTCCGGCCTTTATGCTATATTTTTACCGCAGTTTAAGTTATTTAAAAAGCCAGTTACACACAGAAGACACAGCAGCATGGACACCCCAGGCACATCATCACCCACCAGGTCCTGGACAACAGCATCATAAAATGCTCCGTTCCACTGGTACTGCAAGGCCTAACCTGAGCTCGGGGCTACAGGGGCCTTACGTGGATCTACGCAACTTTCAGATATTCTGACCAGAATGTACAACCGTCAACTGCTTTGGAGAACTCATGGGCAATTTCTATCTCAACAATTCTACTAGCTATTTACCAGGAGGAATGGAAACACCCATCCACAGGAAGGGACACAGCCACTCTTCATCAACACTGCAGAGAACCCCAAAGCCTGGAAGGAGAAGGGCCACACGGCTGTGCTAGGCTGGCACAAGGGAAGGCTACTTACAAACAGAAGGGAATGGGTGATTCCTACAAGCAGTGACGCGGACGAATCTCAAACATTATCTAGAATCAGAGACCAGTCATCAAATAAAAGGCACCCTGTGTGATCTATAGGAACATAAGAGCAGCAAAAGTACCTTACGGAGACAGGTGTCAGAAAATGGCTGGCTCCGGGGGGATTTACATAAAAAGCTCACAAACAAACCTCCTGGGTGGGCTGGAGCAGTGGCTCAGTAGTTACAGCGCTTGCCTGGCATGGGCAAGTTCACGAGTTCAAACCCCAGCACCACGTACACAACCAAGTCTCAGAGCAATGAAAGCCACATGAATAACTAAATAAAACTGATTCTCTCTCTGTCCCTCTTTTAAAAAAAGAAAAAAAAAAAAAAACCTTCTGGGATGATGTAAATGACCTTGATTTTTTTTTTTTAAGAGAGAGAGAAAAAATCAACTTTATTTAGTTTTTCGTCTAGTTTTCATTGCTCCAACACTTTACTTTGTGTATATGGTGCTGGGGTTTGAACCCGGGTCCACATGCATGCCAGGCAAGCACGATACTGCTGAGCCACCACTCTAGCTCCGACCTAGATCTTTCTTATGTATTTATATGTGTGTGCGCCAGTCAAATCCGCTGCCTAAAACCTTATGATGTATGCACTTATATATGGTAGTTATAACTTCCTAAAAGAATCTGAAAACAGTGGGTGACTGCAGCTTTTCTTTAAATGAGAACACAGCTCCTGCTCCAGAGAGCTGCTTTACTCTCATGTGTATTCTCCCACAATTAAATTGCCTAATTTAATAACTGCCCTAGAGAACTCAACAGATCTCTAGGAAATCTGCCCCTTTCTCCTCGCCATCAGGAATGCATCCAAGGGCTTAAAGCCATTTGGAAGCTTCAGTCTTCTGCAGTCCTCCTCAGGAACTGCACCTCTGTCCTCATAGGACAATCCGCCACGCTTCACCCAGCACCATGTCCTAGTTCCAGCAAATGGAAACATCTTGTCACAAACGACAGGCACTAGCAGCCACCATTAGCTTCGGCTGGAGAGTCGAACACTGGAGTCTCTCGCATCTACACGAACTTCACACACAGAAGAGCACGCGCCACAATGTGTGCAGAGATCTCCAACACAGCCCGACTATTGTTTTCTACATCTTTTCAAGATACCAAACCAGATTTCTGGAAGGAGCTATAAATGGATGTACAAGGTAATTTTTTGTATAATTGAAAACTATGATCACTTCTGAGACATTTTACAGAAATTAGGAATGGAAACATTACACAGGGGAAAGGCTGAATGCAGAAAAGACAAAGTTTCATTGTGTTCCACCCACATGTAGCCACCCAGAAAGCTTCTAGAACACTCCCTTCTCCCTGTTCATTCATTAAAGGCCCAGGGTCAGAGAAGCAGACCTCTATACTGAGGGCCCATCTGACCAGAACCCAGAGCTCTGTCCAGACGACCTGAAAGGAAAACAAGCAGGCTTCTATTTCCAGCGGGCAAGAGCTCTCACAAATGAAAAGGACCGCTCAGAAAACCAGAAGTGAATGGGGAGCACCGAGGGCCAACCCTGTGTGCACCAAGCCTCCCACCTGCCTCCCCCAGAAGCAGCCTTTACCAACCTGTGCCACTGGGCGGCCCGGAGCCCACATAATCGGAGAGGACAGTGCCACTGCTGATGTCGTTGCCTTTCATGTTGACCACCAGGAAATGGTGCCATTCCCTGAGCAGAAGAACAGGGGATGTCAGCACAGAGGGGTGAGCAGTCACTGCGCGGCCTGCGATGCACTGCATCCAGCATGCCAGGAGACGCAGCAACCGACATCACAGCCCCGGGGCCGGGCCCTCCCTGCTCTGAGATTCTCTAGGGCAGGGGTAAAGGGCTGCAGAGTCAACACTGTCACTGTGGCAGGAAATCAGCCACGGACGAGAAACTAAGTTATCACAGCTGTGTTCCAATAACATTCTATTTATGGACACTGAAATGTGAAATTTCGTATAATTTTATATTTCACATAGTATTATCATTATTTCTTAACCATCTAAAAATGTAAAAACCATTCGTAGTTCACTGTGGGTACGAAGACAGGCTACATGTGGATTTTGCTGCTGGCTGTGACTTACAAACTCCTGCTGCAGAACAAAGGGGCAGGCAGCGCAAATTGGGGGCACCAGCCCCCAAACCAGGTGCACTTCGCCTCCAGCAAGCAACTTACACCGGCAGGGCTTGTCTGGGGGACCCAAGTCCCCCCCGTCTTTCCCCCACTTGCCTGTATTTGGGAGACTTCCTGCTGGGAGCATCCGGGTCTGTCAGGCACAAGGTGTAGAGTTTACCTGAATCAAGACCATCCCAGGTAATGCTGGTGGGTCTGTTCTTAACCTGTGGGAAGAAACCAGTGTGGAGTTCAAAAGTCAGAAGGCTGAAGAAACCAACGCTCTTTCTTTGACTCAGGCTCTTCAAAAGTTAAAACAGGTTAACAGTTACTGGACGCTCCTTTACCAAGAGTCAGAAGCAAGTGAGTTCATGTTCACTACATCTTAAGTCTCAGCACCACCACAGGGCTAGTACCCTAAGATCTGGATTCCACACACTGATTCCTCCTCCTCACAACCAAAACTTTATACTGCTGGGAATGACAAGGTCTCTGGATCGTTGATAAAGCGGCAGACTGGGGCCTGCAAAACTGAAATCAGCATTAACGACCATTTAAAAGAGAGCAGGACCGGAGAACTGCAGCAGAGAAGTGGGCAGAAGTCTGGGGAGGGAGGCTGGCACTGCCAAAACCCGAACTTCACATTTAAACACCCAAAACAATTCTGTAATTATCCAAAACTCTGAAAGGTTTGGGCAATTTATTCTCACCTTGCGTATAGAAACTTAAAAACCAAAACTAGCAATGGTGTCGAGAATACCAGTTTCTCCATTTTGAGCACCCTCGATCCTGACGCCAGAGTCCAAAAGCAAAAGGATAAAACAAGGGCGGCTGCTCTCCAGCCTTCCAGCTGCACAGTACCCTCACTACGGGAAGCTAGCTGCACGCCCCTGACCGCTAAAACAAAGGAGAAACCGCGGGGCGCCGCTCATCACCGGTTACAAAATGCGTCACAGCCTCCCGGGAGTGGCTTTGGCTCTCCAAACTGAGGCCTAGAATTCTGAGACTCAGGCTACTTAGGGCTGGCGCAGGGGGCGTCCTGGCGATCACTGCCTACCCCACCCTGACTACGACCCCTTCCTTCCCTAACCCTACCCCCAGGAAGGCCGTTCCTGGTCCTAGGCCCCTCCTGGGCCCTGAAATCCTGGAAAGTCGATCGACTGTCCCTGGCCGGGTTCCCCCAGAGTGCTCGGGGAGGTCCCCAGGCCTGCGGCGCGGGTTCTGCAAACCTGATCCCGGGGACGCTGCGACCGCTGGCTGGATCGGCCTCCCCGCCCCCGCCGGTCCCACCCACCACTCGCACAGGCCCCGGCCGCCGCACGCCCACCGCCCCGGGATACCTGGGTAGGCGTCAGCACTTTGCCCAGCTCGTCCACCTCGACCCCGGAGTAGACGACCCGCAGCGGGTGCTGGGGCTGCTCCTCTACCTCCTGCAGACTCAGGGGCCCGGACCACTTGCTGATGTCGGCCGGCATGGCGGGATTGAGCTGGCGGTTCGGCCAGAAGTGCTGCGGGAGGACGCGAGGAGGGAGGCCGCGAGGAGGGAGGCCACGAGGATCGAGGCCGCAGCGACTCCGCGCAGACCGCAAACTGGCGGCGGGCGGCGCAGGACCAACGACCACGCGAGCACACGCGTGCGGCCGTCGCCCCGCCCCCCCGGGCCCCTCCAATCGCCGGCGGGGGCCGATTCACTGTGTCCTCTGATTGGTCCAACCCTGAAGCGTGGCGCGTCTCGCGCTCCCGGGTCAATGCAACCGGCTACCAGCAGCAGCCGAGTTCTCCAGTGCTGTAGCTGGGCCTGCAAGGCCATTGTTTCAAGAACTGCTGACTGTGTCGTTTTTATTTTCTTTACCTTTTTGCATGAATGCTTACAACACTTTCTCAATTCAGAAATAGTAAGGGTCTCCTTTTCTCTTGCACTTCTTTGAATAGCCGGATTTTTCACTGCTGTGTTGCTAACTGGTGAGACGGCCTGAGCGCGCATTTGAGCATTTTCTCCACCGACAAAAATATGTGCACATATAGTTCATCCACCATTCCGCACTTGAAACTCACAAGACTCCTAGGAAGTTGTTGTTGTTGTTGTTGTTGTTGTTTTTGAGAAATGTTTTTTAAACCATAATTATTCCTGTTTTGCTGACAGGCAGCTGTAGCTTCACAACTGTTCTTACTGTGACTACCAACTGCTTTCTTCTTGCAGAATGTAATGAGCACGCTTTAATGCATGCCACGGACAGATCCAGAGGTGTGCAGATCAGTGCCCCAGTTCAGTTTACTAGCGAATTACCACTGCAATGCGCCAGGCTCTGACACTCAGCTTCTCCTTTTAGCCTTACGCCAACCCTGTTAGGGAATTGCTGTCATTATTCTCAATTCATAGATAAAGAAACTGAACCTTGGAGGGAGACGCAGAAGTGAAAAAGCAGGATGAGACCCCTCTGGCTTGAAAGGCCACTCTCACACATGCCCTAGCTAGAGGACAGTCACATATAGTCTCTGACCTCCAGAAAGCTCTCCCCTAGTTCAGGTGTTGCATGACAAATTACCTGGAAGACCCAGACTGGCGACCATGAGACTGTGCCACTCAGTTCACTGACTGCTGGGGAGGAAACTAACCAGGGCTCCAGCCACTTTTAGGCCATGGCCCTGCTTTGGCAGGCAGCCTGGCCCCAGCTGGTGACTCACCTGGGCAGAGAAACCAAGGTGGCCATGCTACAGACTGCCCTGCAGACTAAAATGCTTCATGCACCCAAGGGTCAGCTTTCTCTCCCAGCCTCCCCCTTTCCCTTAGTTTCCTTCACAGCATTTCCCCACATGAATTCCTTATACATCTAATTTCATCTGGTCATCCTATTCTTGATAACCAAGGGTGACATTCTTAGGGTGTTGGGTGTGGGCCAGCGGCAGATGGGTTTTGCTTGAATGGTACTTTTAAAGAGCACAGGGTGCATGCCTGTAATCCCAGCGGTTTGGGAGGCTGAGGGAGGAGGATTACAAGTTCAAGGCCAGCCTCAGCAATTTAGTGAGACCCTAAGCACCTTAGCAAGACCCTGTCTCAAAAGCAAAACAAAAAGGGCTGGGTTCAGTGGTTAAGCACCCCTGGGTTCAATCCCTGTTTTAAATAAAAAAGTTTAAAAATCTGTTGTTTACACAATCAGCCACACAGCATAATCTAAAGGGCTATATTATAATCTCATTTAAGGTAGGAGGTTTCCAAAAAGATCAAGTGAGCAAGTAAAAATGCAGATTAAGAAAAGACCACTACGGGGCTGGAACAGTGGCTCAGTGGTTATGGCGCTTGCCTAGCATGCGCGAGGACCCGAGTTTGAACCCCAGCACCACGTACACAACTAAGTGTTGTAACAACAAAAGGCCACATGAAAAACTAAATAAAGTTGTTTCTCTTCCTCTCTCTCTCTCTATCCCTTTCTTTAAAAAAAAAAAAAAAACCACTAAATTCGGCAAAATGTAAATTACTGGGCATGGGAATGAGTCCAAATCCCAAATCATCACCAGTAACCCAGGGTTTCACCCTGTGAAACCTCAGGGAGGGGTGGTGGGCAGAAGAATGGCCTCTGCTTAAAGTGTCCACATCCTAAGGCCTAGACTGTGTCTGTGGGGCAAAGGGGAGTTAAAGTTGCATATGGATTTAAGGCTGCTAACCTAGGGTTGCGATGGGAGAAAGAGAGAAAGAGAGAAGCAATTTTATCCAGTTTTTCACTCAACCTTTGTTGCTCCGACACTTGGCTGTGTACGAGGTGCTGGGGTTTGAACCCTTGTCCTTGTGCATGCCAGGCAAGCGCAGTAACCGCTGAGCCACCGCTCCAGCCCTAGCCCCCCCCCCATCTTTTATGGATTCTACCACCTTCTAATACCATGGGCCTCAGCGGTCCAACCTCTACCACCTGGGCCTTGGGGAGGCATCTGAGACCCAAATACAGCACGAAGGAAAGGAAGGGGGGAAGCACTAAAGAAGGAAAGGAAAGAGGGATTTGGTATTTTTTAATGCACATCTGGTGTCTGCCCACCTTTCTGGGCTGACCTTATCCTGCGTCCAGGTGGGAGCCTCCGCAGGCACTGGCCGTGGGTGGACTCAGATGAATGAGCCTTAAAGCCATGGGTTGGTTTTGTTTGTGGGTCATGGCCCAAAATCCAGCGTGGTTCTCCAGCTGAGGCTGCCCTGCAGGCTTACCCTTGTGTCTCCTACGGGAGGGTGGGACAAACACAGCTCTGTCCCAGGGCCACAGCTTGAATGCGGAAGCCGCCATGGTGACTCCAGGGAAACCGGAGAAACTGGCTGCTGGCCAGGAACCTAGACCGAGGTGTCCTGTAAGCCAGCCTCTAACTGGCCTCTGGAGCCCGCTTCTCAGAATGTTTAATATTGAGATTTTTGGTTTTTGTCTTTGAGAACTTTAAAACCCTGGAAAACACACTTGACAGTCTCAGTGGCATCTTCTACATGAAATATTTCTTGAAATGTTAGCCAGCAAATTAATTTTAGTTAGGTTTTTGTTTGTTTGTTGTTGTTTTGTACTGGGGATTGAACCCAGGGGGCCTTAACTACTGAGCCAAATCTCCAGTCCCTTTTCTTTTTTCTTTTGAGACAGGGTCTCGCTAAGTTTCTGAGGCTGGTTTTCAACTTTCTATCCTCCTGCCTCAGCCTCCTGAGCCTCTGGAATTATAGGCATGTGCCACCATGCCTAGCCAGGAAATTAATTTTAAAAACAGGCAAATTCTAGTTCTGTGAAATATTAAGTAGAGGTAATGCCAGCCGGGCACGTTGGCGCTCTCCTGTAACCCCAGCAACTCAGGGGGCTGAGGGAGGAGGATCGCAAGTTCAAAGTCAGCCTCAGCAACTTAGGCCCTAAGCAACTTAGTGAAACCCTGACTCAGAATAAAAAATAAAAAGGACTGAGGGTGTGGTTCAGTGGTTAAGCACCTCTGGGTTCAATCCCTGGTGCAAAAAAAAAAAAAAAGGAGTACTATATGATCCAGCAATTCCTGCAGAGAAACACCTGCACCCTACTCACAATAGCCAAGAGGTGGAGACATCCCTGGAGGACAAATGAATAAACAGAGTGTGGCACACACACAGGAGAATGGTATCCAGCTTAGAAGCGAAGGCGATTTGATACATGCTATCGAATAAGTGAACCTCAAGGACATTATGCCAAGTAAAATAAACCAGTCATAAAAGGACAACACAATCTTCCTCGTTAAGCCATATACCTAGAAGAGGAGAATTCATAGAAATAGAAAAGAGAATGGGATTGAAGAAGGGGAAAGCAGGGAGCAAGTTTTTAATGAGTATACAATTTCAGTTTTGTGTGATGAAAAAGTTCTGGAGATTGGTTGTGCAATGATAGGAATATACTTGACACTCCGAAACCCACACTTAAAAACGGCTGAGATGGTGCATTTGGTGTTATGACTAGTTGGTCACAGTTAATATTATGTAATATAAAATAAAATATGAAAATAAGCAAATTCTAGTTCATACACACACTGGACTATTATTCAGCCATGAAAAGGAATAGAGTCTGACAGATACCACAATGTGGATGAAGCCTGAAGACATTAGGCAAGAGAAAGAAACACACACAAAAGATTACATACAATACGATCCCATGTCTAAAAAATATCCAGAATAGTTCAGTCCATGGAGACAAAGAGCAAATTAGTGTTTGCCAGGAGCGGGGGCAATGGAAGAATAGGGGATGAGTGAGGAACAGGTGGGTATAAGGTTCCTTTTTTTTTTTTTTTAAGAGAGAGGGACAGTGAGAGAGAGAGATAGAGAGAATCAATTTTTATTTAGGTATTCATGCAGCTTTGTTGCTCCTGTACTTTGTTGTGTACGTGGTGCTGGGGTTTGAACCCGAGTACTCATGCATGCCAAGCAAGCACCATAACTGCTGAGCCACCACTCCAGTCCTTTTTCTTTTGATGGTACTGGAGATTGAACCCAGGAGTGTGCTATCTCTGGGCAACATTCCTGGCCCCTTTTTTAAAAAAATTTATTTTGCAATAGGGTGTCACTAAATTGCTCAAGCTGACCTTGAATTTGTGATCCTCCTGTCTTGGTCTTGTGAATTACTGGGATCACAGGTCTGTGTCACCATGCTTGGCTTATGTTCTGCTTTTTAAAAGCACATGGTCATATTATATTAGGGTATACTGCTAGCTCCTTATTTTACCTTAATTGCCTCTGTAAAAGCTCTGTCCTCTAATCCAGTCCCTAGGACTTCAATATCAATCTGAACTCACAGCCTTGGTTGGAACCACAGGCAAGAGGGCCTCTCTCCAAATCAGTGCTGCTGCAGAGGGGAGGGTGTCATCCTGGAACTGCAAGTGCCCATCGTGTCCCCTGCACAGGAGCAGCTGCCTAACAACGGAGCCACCCCAGGGACCAGCAGAGGCGGGGACAGACCTGCTGCCACCGACGCTGCTTGAGCCGGGCATGCAGCCAGGCTGCCCTTGGACCTTTCAGACACTCGGGGCCAACAAATTCCTTGTGCCTGCGGAAGCTGGATGTTGTTTGTTTGCAGGAAGAGTCCTTGGTTAGGGCAGGTGGCCGCTCCTTGGAATGGAAGTGGCTCTCTCAAATCACACAAAGCGACGCTTCATTCACTCATTTATCAGTGGTGTCAGATCAGTGAGTATTCAAGACCGAGTCCTCGCCTTCGTCATGAAAATGGCTTTGCCTTGGGTCTTAGACAATCCCCAGGATGCACACCAGGCTCGTGAGCCCGGCCGGAGGTCCTGACAGCTGACTCATGGGCTTGCCAAGCACCCGTGCCGTGCAGTAGCCTGACCTGAAGATGGAACCACCACTCCTCCAGAAGGGGCAATGGTCAGTTGTGTACAGTAGGAGATGAGGCAGAGGGTACGGAGGGGCCGTTGAGAGCCTTGTGCCCTGGACACAGTGGTGCACACCTGTAATCCCAGCTGCTCAGGAGACTGAAGCAGGAGGACCTCATGTTCAAGGTCAGCCTGGGAACTTGGACCCTGTATCAAGATAAGAAACAAAAAGGAACTGGGAAGCAGTTTCTTGGTAGAGCACCCCTGGCTTCAATCCCCCCATGCAAACCAAAGCAACCACAAACAGACAAAATCCTGAGACTACGGCACTGACAGAGGCGTCCCCCTCAGGGCCCACAGGGGAAGGCTGCCCTCCCTGCCCTACCAGACCTGCGCACTGCAGTCTGCAGAAGGGGGTTAGGTCATAGGTCCAGGCCCCCATGGCTGGTCATGCTCCTACCCATGTTCAAGGTGCTCGCCCAGGCCCTGGGTCTGTTGAGCAGAGACCTGGGGCAGGGATCCCTCTGAGCACTTCTGCCAAGGACTCCTCGTGGGAAGCCTCTTGGCTCCCCTCTGACTCGGCACCTAGTGCCTTTCCACCCTTAGCCCTTCCACCGTCGGTGCCCAGTGCTTGGAGGGCCTGGGCTTTTGGCTGTTGCTTTAATTGGCTACACAGATACCTAATGGCTCAGCACTCTCTCCCAGCTCACCTGAAATGAACCCTCAGCCTTGGCCGACCCCTCAATGGCAGCCTCTTGAGAGACCCCCGGGCTCAACACAGGACCCAACTCTACAGAAGTTATAAAATAACGAATGGGTGTTAGTTGAGGCAAGTTTGTGGCAATTCATTTCACAGCAAGAAGCAATGCAGCCACCAATTGCTTCAGCCTGCGTGCGTTCAGACTAGCAAGCCCAGCAGAAGAAAGGCTTCTACCCTCCTCAGCCCCAGCAAGAATACAGTGACACCTGCCACTCATCCAGACCAGCTGTGTGGCCAGGTTATAATTCTGTGCCCAGTCCTCGCCCACCCCAGGCTCCACACCAATCATGCTTTCTCAGGATGTGAGAAGGGATCGCCCTGCAAAGGAAAATAAATGTGCCCATGCCAGGGGAAAAAGAGAAACAGAGGCAGGAAAAGCAAGAGCAAATGGTGTCGTCTGCGACTAGCAAAAGAGGAATGCGCATGTCATTGCAGAGACCTTGTTAATCAATTGAAGAGGACAACACTCAAGTCCCATCTCGGTCAGCATCTTATGCAAATGGACAGCTAATACTAATGATATGATGTTGGTCATTTAATGAAAACAGACTCCATCTCTGCTTATCAAATGTTATGAGCTTACTAGAATTTTCTGCATACTCAGGAAATTAAGAAGCTGTATTTATTAGAACACGCCAGGGTAGAACTCATTTTGACTTCCCAGCTGGTTTGCATTGGTAAGGTTTTGCTGTAATTAACATTTGTCCAAAAGTTCAAGGTAAGTAAACAAAGAGATTAGATAACAAGAGAATACGACCCCGTTCCCTGGAGTTGGGTCAAAGTCTCAGAAGAACAAATGTCACAGATACAGAAATATGGTTGTTTTCATGTTAATCTGTTTGTTTTTTTTTTAATTTAAGAGAGAGGGACAGTGAGAGAGAGAGAGAGAGAGAATCAATTTTATTTAGTTTTTCATGTGGCTTTGTTGCTCCGAGACTCCACTGCATACGTGGTGCTGGGGTTCGAACTCGCATACTCACACATGCCAGGCAAGCACCGTAACCGCTGAGCCACCGCTGCAGCCCCCTTGTTAATGTGTTTTGCTATCAGAAGAGCTGACTTGGGCTTGCTAGCTGCTTCACACACAGGATGTTGATGACTGGTGTTATTTGCGTGTTTTATGGTGGG
Organism: Aplodontia rufa; assembly: GCA_004027875.1. Classification (NCBI taxonomy): domain Eukaryota; kingdom Metazoa; phylum Chordata; class Mammalia; order Rodentia; family Aplodontiidae; genus Aplodontia; species Aplodontia rufa. The sequence continues at coordinate 29,143 of PVKS010003213.1, read as the reverse complement.
AGCAGGGGTGGAAGGAGAAGGGTGGGAGATGCTTCAGGAATTACAGCATCTCAATTCTCCTTTCGGCTAGCAGAATGTAAAGTGATGGTCAAGGGGCTCATGGGAACCCGAGAAGAGGACTGTACCACATCTCCTGCACAAGTCTAGGCCTAATGTCACTGTGAAAGATCATGGTTAAATGCTGTTTCTCAAACACCCAAAGTGAATACAGTGGAATTCACATAGTTATGTATGCAGATGACGTGTCTCTGTTGTGCAATAAGGAAAAAATTGTCCAAAATCATCACGAGATGGGATAACGCTAACAGAAGGAACACTTCCTTACGCAAGCAAGGAAAGTGGTCTCTAGTTTCAAATCAGTTCTCAACTTCTCCAGTGTAGGGCTGCAACTCAGTACTACAGACCTTGCTTAGTATGCATGAGCCCCTGGGTTGAAGCCCCAACACCACAAAATGAACAAATAATAACAATAAAAATTATAGTAGTGAATAGGGAAGTGAAAAGAAAAACAGGCATAATTAATTTTATTTTATTTATTTTACTGTCCCGGGGATTGAACCCAAGGGCTCGTGCATGCTAGGCAAGTGCTCTACCTCGGAGCTACATCCCCAGCCTTTTATAAAATTATTTTTTTATTTGTTTTTGTGGCACTGGGGACAGAACCTATGGCTTTGCACATGCTAGGCAAGCACTCCACCAACTGAGCTACATTCCCAGCCTCAAAAAGATTTTATTTTGAGACAGGGTCTTGCTAGGTTGCTGGGGCTGGCTTTGAACTTGTGATCCTCCTGCCTCAGCTTCCCATGTTGCTGGGATTACAGGTGTGCCCCACCACACATGCCCACAATTAGTTTTAATCATATTTTATTTAACATAATAGGTTCAGAATATACTACCTATAATCCATTTCAACTCACCCAATTGGAGGAGTGCGATTTGGCAGGATTTTTTTTTTTAAAGAGAGAGAGAGGGACAGTGAGAGAGACAGAGAGAGAGAGAGAGAAACAACTTTATTTAGTTTTTCACATGGCCTTCGTTGCTCCAACACTTAGTTGTGTACATGGTGCTGGGGTTTGAACCCGGGTCCTTGTGATTGCCAGGCAAGCGCCGAAACCGCTCCAGCCCCGATTTGGCAGGATTGACTGAAATTTCATACATGTTTGCCTTTCACCCAGGAATACCTGTTTTGAGATGTGTCCTTGTGATGTTGTAAAATACGTTTTTTTGTTTTTTTTTTTGTTTTTAAGAAAAAAACAGCTTTATTATGAAGGCAAAGATGACTGTGCTAACTTGGAGAGCTGGTTGTAAAGGATCTGAAAAATTCACTGATGTCCTCTCAGACTTGACCTCATTTTATCTGCACCATCTTTCCTCAGACCTCTAACTTCTGCCTGAAGTTGGACAGATGCATGGCTTGCTTTCTCTCAAATCATCCCTGGGCTCCAGACGAGATGCAGGATCTTTGAATCAACAAGTAGGTACTGGTAACAATGCCTGAAAAAAGAAAACTGTGGGTGAAGGGCTATTTATGTATAGCACATCCCCCAGTTCTGTATCTTCCAGTTTCTCGGGTATGCATGTATTTTCATTATTAGTCATAGTTAAAATACGTTTTGGGTCTTCCTCCCAATCCCCTGGCACACAAATACTAAAATCCTTGGGATCTACAGAGTGACACCGCTCGTTTGACGATATTGACTTGGCTGATGGCCACCCTGAGGGAGCTTCAGGATGGGGGGTGGTCACCGGAAAGAACAAGTCAGGGTCAGAGAGTGGGGACTTTCATCTGCAGCTCCCCAGGGAAGGGAGAAGGGCTGAAGGTTGAGTTGATAGTGGCCGGTGATTTAACTAACATTATGTAATTTAATGTATGCTTATATAACGAAGCTTTGATAACAAACCAGAAAGGACAGGATTCGGGAGCTCCGGAACACAGTGTTCCTGCCAGATGGGGAGCCCAGAAAGCAGGAAGCTCTGCACCTCTCCCCACATGCCTTGCCCTGTCCCCTCTCTTTCTGGCAACCCTTGCAATGTCTTTTTTTTTTTTTTTAAGAGAGAGGGACAATGAGAGAAAATCAATCTTATTCAGTTTTTCATATGGCTTTCATTGCTCTGACACTTTGTTGTGTACTTGGTGCTGGGCTTCGAAGCCATGTCCTCGCACATGCCAGGCAAGTGCTATAACCACTGAGCCACTGCTCCAGCCTCTGCAATATCCTTACTAATAAACCATAAAATGTAAGTAAAGCATTTCTCTGAGGTCCATGGAACTCAAGAAGGGTACTTGTGGCAAGGAACCTTCGTTTACAGCTGTGTGGTCAGAAGCACAGAGAAAACAAGCCCAGGGCATGTGATTGACATTGGAAGTCAGGGGGATAGTCTTGGGGACTGAGCCCTCAACCTGTGGGATCTGACACTATCTCCAGAATTAAAGGCCACTAGCAGGTGTCCACTGCAGAGCTGCTTGTTTGATTGTAGGGGTGGGGATGGGGTGGGAGTGGGGAGATCCACTTTAAAAAAAGTAGGAGATGGGGTTGGCGCCGGTGCAGCGGCTCAGAGGTTACAGCGCTTGCCTGGCATGCGCGAGGGCGCAGGTTTGAAACCCAGCATCACGTACACAACTAAGTGTTGGAGCAACGAAAGCCACAAGTAAACTGAATAAAATTGATTCTCTCCCTCTTTAGAAAAAAAAAAAAATAGGAGATGTGCAAAGAAGCAGGAAGGATGGACCACTCCGGCAATGATTCTCTCCCGTCCCCGGGGATGGTTGCTCTTTCCTGGTTGTGTGTTAGCTCACAGAGCAGACTCAGAGCTCCACAGCCACCCACGACAAAGAATATAGATTGTACAGAGTAAGTTTAGAAAAGTCACCAAACAAGTGTTACAATGATGAGGGACAATCTCGTGGGGTATGGGGAGGATCTGATGGCCAGAGTTGTTACATTATCATTATTATTATTTAAAATGTCCACTTTAAAAATATTAGGAGGAGCGGGGCACGGTTGGTCGCACAGGTTGTAATCCCAGCAACTCAGGAGGCCAAGGCAGGAGGATTATAAATTCAAAGCCAGCCTCAGCAACTTAGGAAGGCCCTGTCTCAAAATAAAAAATAACAAGGGGTGGACTGGAGAGGTGGCTTAGCAGTTTGAGTGCTTGCCTGGCATGTGCGAGGACCTGGGTTCAAACCTCAGCACCACATACACAGCTAAGTGTCAGAGAAACAAAGGCCAGATGAAAAAATAAATGAATAAATTTGATTCTCTCTCTCTCTCTCTCCCTGTCTCTCTCTTTAAAAAATAAAACTTAAAAGGGCTGGAAATGTGGCTCAGTAGTTAAGCACCCCAGGTTTTATCCCTATTACCTAAATAAATAAATAAAGTAATCAAATTAATAGAACAAAGTTCAGTGGGGGCTTCCAGGGGAGAAGGGAGTGAGGAGTTAGTTGTTTAATAGGGTTTAGTTCTGCAAGATGAAAACGTTCTGGAGATCTATTGCACCAAATGTGAATATGCTTTATTGAACTGCACACTTAAAAATGGCTAAGATGGGGCTGGACTGGTGGCTCAGCGGTTGGAGCGGTTGCCTGGCATGCATGAGGACCTGGGTTCAAACCCCAGCACCACATACACAACTGAGTGTCGGAGAAACAAAAGCCAGATGAAAAAATAAATAATATTGATTCTCTCTCTCTCTTTCACTCTATCCCTTTCTCTCTCTTAAAAAAAATTGGCTAAGATGGTAGATTTGGTGTTTTGTATTTGTATTACAATTTAAGTGTGTGAGTGTGTGTGTGTGCGCGCGCACACGCATGTGTTTTACTAGGGATTTAACCCAGGAGCACTTTACCTCTGAACTTACATCCCCAGCCTTGCTTTTTATTTTATTTTGAGATAGGGTCTCTTTAAGTTGCTGAGGCTGGCCTTGAACTTGTGATCCTCCTGCTTCAGCCTCCCAAGTCAATGTGATTATAGGTGTGCCCACTGCACGTGGCCAATTTAAAACTTTTAATGAAAAAAAAAGTTAATGAAGTATTGATGCATGCTATGACATGGACAGATCTTGAAAGCACTGTGTTAAGCAAAAGAAGACAGGTACGAAGACCACACAGTGTGTGACTCCATTCACATGAAATGTCTAGAATGGCCAAATCCACAGAGACAGTGTTGGTTAGTGGCTGTCAGGGGCTGGGGTCACCGGGGGTGGTGAAGGGGGAAATGAGGAATGACTACAGATGGAGTTTCTTTGTGGGGATCAGGGGATTAAAATGTTCTGAAATTAGAGAGTGGTCACAGTTACCCAAAATCTACAAAACCCAACCAACTTGTACACTCACAAGGGCTTTTATTTATTTATTATTTATTTATTTATTTATTTTTAAAGAGCGAGTGGGACAGTGAGAGAGAAAGAGAGAATCAATCTTTTATTTAGTTTTTCATGTGACTTTCATTGCTCCGACGCTTCATTGTGTCTGTGGTGCTGGGGTTCGAACTCATGTCCTCGTGCTTGCTGGGCAAGCGCTGTAAATGCCGGGCCACTGCTCCAGCCCTCACAAGGGCTTTTAAACAACAGACAGCTTGGCTGTAGTTTGGATATGGCTTGAGTGTTCCCCAAAATTCCACTTGTTAGAACTCCACCCTTAGAATAGCAATATGAGGGTGGTGGCACTTCTAAGTGGTGGCCTCAAAAGGAGTCATATAATTATCTATTAACTGCACCCTGAGTGAGTTCTCAAGGGAGTGAATTATTATGGAAAGGATAAGATTGGCCACTCCCCAGTCTCCGGCTTCCATTCTCACTATGTGATCTCCCTCTCACATCTGCTCCCTTCAAGGTGCCCTCTGCCGTATTGGGATGCAGCCAAAGTGGCCCTCATCATAGACCACACAGATGGGGGCCACCCAATCTTGGGCTTTTACCCTCCCAAACTGTAAGCTAAATAAACCTTTTTTGAGGGTTAGAGATATAAACTCAGTGGTGCCTAGCATGCTCAGGCTCCTGGGTTTCATCCCCAGCACCACAAAAAAAAAAAATTAAATTAAAATAAAAAAAACAAACATTTTTTTCTTTATAAAGTACCCAATCTCGGGTATTTTGTTTTAGCAATGGAAAAATGAACTAAAATGGTATGTGACCTCATTTATATATATTTTTACAAAGCTATGTGTGTATGCATCATGTAGAATGCAAAACTATGAAAATGCACATCTGGAAGGATAAATAGCAAAAATTAATAGTGATTTTCTTTTTTTTTTTAAAGAAAGAAGGGACAGTGAGAGAGAGAGAGAGAGAGACAGAGACAGAGAGAATCAATTTTTATTGAGTTTTTCACGTGGCTTTCATTGCTCTGAGACTTTGTTGTGTATGTAGTGCTGGGGTTTGAACTCGTGTACTTGCAAATGCCAGGAAAGCACTGTAATCACTGAGCCACCGCCCCAGCCCCAATAGTGGTTTTCTTTAGGAAGAAGAAAAGATTTAGGAAGACTTGTTATGGGGACTTTTGCTTCCCACAAGTGAATGAAATTTTTTTAGATTAAATATTTATATATATATATTTTTTTTTTTTTACAAATTTTCCTTTTAAGGCAATTAGCATTTTTTTTAAGAGACAGGGACAGTGAGAGAGGCAGAGAAAGAGAGAAACAACTTTATTTAGTTTTTCACATGGCCTTAGTTGCTCCAATACTCAGTTGTGTACGTGGTGCTGGGGTTTGAACCCGGGTCCTTGTGCTTGCCAGGCAAGCGCCGAAACCACTGAGCCACCACTCCAGCCCCGCAATTAGCATTTTTGATCAGCTAACCAAAAAAAGTTTTAAAAGCTGAGAGAATAAAGCAAGCCAAATAATTAATAATTAATAATTAGTATGATGTACGAGATGTAGAGGACGTAGGAGAGTATATATATATTTTTTCTACATATGCAAATAGCACAGTAGTATCTCTTGGGCTTTTTCTGTTTGCCAGGTGCCAGGGTTTAGCATCTGTTACGCTTTGTTCCATGTAGCCCTGTCCTGAAGTAAGGACCATAATCACTGTTTCCCATTTTACAGTTGAAGAAATACAGAAAGATAAGCTGCCCAGGTCTCTCGTGGCTAGAATTAGAAATCGAGGTGTGTTTGACCCCTGAATCCAGGGCTTTGTCCTATAACCACAAACCGCTGGAATTCAGCTGGGAACAGCGGGAGAGAGGGAGGAAATCTCTACAGGAATAAAAGTTGAGGGCCAGAGCGGTGCTATGGCTCTGCATGAACTTAGGTCCAGATTCCAGGAAAAGATGGCACGCTGTAACCCGGGGAGGAGAAGCGACTCCTAAAGAGACCAGGGGTCCCCTGGAAAGGGGAAGGCTGGACTGATTGCCAGGAAGGTGGTTTGAGGCAAAAGAAACCATCTGAAGCATTTGCAAGATCCCAAAGTTTTGTGAGCAGGAGTAAAGCCTTTCCCGGTGCTACAGCGTCCCTGCCTCTGTTCGTGACAAAGCTGTTTGTTCACCTAGCAGTCACTGAACATCCTGCAAGTGCCAAGCCCTGTGCTGCACCCTGGGGACACAAACGAGGGCAACACTAAGTCTTCAAGAGGACGCAGGACACGTGTGATGAGATTGTGACAACTCAGAAAGGCAAGCGTTGTAGCATAGTTTTCCGCAGATGCCTTGGGAATGAGAAAGAGGGGCACCTGTCCTGGAAGGGTGGCTGGACTCTGGGAGAGCGTCTCTCTAGAACCGGCTGCAAGGTGAAATTTCGCATTGTTGGGAGTTTTGCCTGTTACAGGGACCATGGTTTTGGATGTGGTTTGAGGGTCTCCTGAAGGTTCCTCTGCTGGAAGCTCAGGCCCTCTCCCCCCGCCGTGTGGCAATGGTGAGAGGCAGTGGAACTGTAGAGAGCAGGAGCCTTGAGAAAGTGTCACTGTCACTGGGGGCGTGGCCTCAGGAAGGATTGACAGGGTAGGTGTTCTGATAGCAACAGAAAAAGCAGGATGTGGTGCATCAATGTGTGTGTGTGCAGATTCCTGTACACACATGCACATCTATGCAGACACACACATCTATACGTGTGTGATTCTGTTGCTATTTGCTATCAGAATTGTTCGAAATACATGTTAAAAAAAAAGAGTGGTGGAGCGCTGAGGGCTACTGAACTGAAGGCAACTTCTTTTCAACAACTACGACCATAGGAACACACCCAGTCCGCACGTTTGCCTCTCCAAACCCAGCTGAGGCTGGGCGTGGTGCACACGCCTGTAATCCCAGCGACTCAGGAGGCTGATGCAGGAGGACCTCAAGTTCAAAGCCAGCCTCAATAACTTAGAGAGGCCCTGAACAACTCAGGGAGACCCCATTGTGAAATAAAATATAAAAAGGGCAGGGGATAGGGCTCAGTGGTTAAGTGCTCCTGGGTTCAGTCCCTCTTACCAAAAACAAGCAAACAAACAGACAAAAAACAGCTGAGAACTCGACCCCTGAGCCATAAAATAAAATTTACCAAGTCGAAGCAGGGACTGGGATGTGACTCAGTGATAGAATGCTTGTCGCACACCTGAGGCACTGGGTTTGATTCCCAGCCCCTAAAAAAGAAAAAAAAAAGTCCCAGAAGAAACAGACGCTCTTCTGTCAGTGTCTACGCTTCCTTTCCGTAGAGCCCTGATGAATTTGGTCATCTGGACTCTAAAGTTAAATATATATTTATAAAACGGTCTATGGGGTAGGGACAAGGAACATAATTATATTAATAATGACCAAATCTTGCTTTTCTCCTGCCTGCCTGGACTTTTAGTGACCCCCCAGAACAAAGGCTCGGACAGGGAAGAATACATTTCCTGAAGACTCACAGATGTGTAAGCGAACCTGACAGCTAGGAGGACCTACACCTGGGCTCAGCATTGCACCCTAGGAGGGGTGGACAAAAATGTGGATTGGGAAGCCAGGCGTGATAGGGCACACCTGTGACACCAGCGACTTGGAGGCTGCGATAGGAGGATCGCCAAGTTCAAAGCCAGCCTCAACAGCTTAGCAAGACCCTAAGCAACTCAGTGAGGCCCAGAATCAAAACAAAATGTAAAAAGGGGCTGGGGGCTGGAGCGGTGGCTCATTGGTTGGAGCAGTTGCCTGGCATGCTTGAGGACACAGATTCAAACCCCAGTACCACATACAGAGCTGGGTGTTGGAGAAACAATGGCCAAATGAAAAAATAAAATTTGTTTCTCTCTTTAAAAGGTGGGGGATGGGTGGCTTACTGGTTAAGTGCCCCTGGGTTCAATGGCTGGTACAAAAAAAAAAAAAAAATTTAACCGTAGATTGGGTATTTTTCAAAGAAAGGGTAGTCTGGAGCCTGGGGCAGCTGGGTGGGGGTGGGGGAGGTTAAGAGTCCTTTGAATCCCTCTGCTCCCCACAGAGGGTGCAGCAGGCATCTGCTCAACCAATGTTCACACACAAAAACGTTACTCCTTGAGTGTCATGAGAAAATCCTGGGTTGTGTCCACTGTGTAAGGCTGAACCAATCAGGGCACTAAGCATGTGTTACATTTTAGAAACATCAGAGTTTGGGCAAGTGGCTGAGCTCTGGGTGCCCCCAGAGCTGTGACCTTGAGCAAGATGCTCAACAGCGATGGGCCTCTTTTCCTGCTCTGGAAGGTGTTGGCTATTGATTGAACCAATAACCTCTAAAATTCCTTCAGTTCCCCGAAGCTTGACCTAACAGCTATCCTCTCCTCCATGACCTTGGCTGTGGGACCCAGCTTTTGTTCAGGGCCATGAGCGCCACCTGGTGACTCAAGTTTACAAGTGCGATTTTTTTTTTCTTTTCTCTCAGGCCAAAACCAAAAGGGATTGTCATTCCAGTTTAGAGCCTCAAGAATTGGCGTTTGTTTTCAATTTCTTGAAATATCTTTAAAATGTTGTGACTACGTGCATTTTTCCAGTCTTGGCAGCACAGAGAGATCCCGTCTCAAAAAAAACAAACGAGGGCTGGAGCAGTGGCTCAGGGGTTACAGTGCTTGCCCGGCATGCACAAGGACATGGGTTCAAACCCCAGCACCACGTACACAACTAAGTGTTGGAGCAACAAAAGCCACATGAAAAGCTAAATAAAATTGATTCCCTCTCTCTCTCTCTCTCTCTCACTGTCCTTAAAAAACAATAACCGAAAAAAAAATGAAACTACTACATTAGGGCTGTGTTTCGCCCAGGAATCATTTTATAAACATGGGCTCCAAGCTATGATATTTTCGGGAATGCTGCTTCACCTCTCTGAGCCTCAGCTGTCTGTAAAATGTAGATAAGAAAGGCACCTACTTCAGAGGTTTTCTCAAAAGATGGGCTAGGTCCCTTGTGTCTGGCAGGAGTGAACAGTATCACATTGTCTCAGTTCACTTCCTGTTGTGATAACATAACACCTGGGAACTGAGCAATTTTAAAAGAAAAGAAGTTTTGTTGTGGAGCCGTGGCTCAGCAGTAGAGCGCTTGCCTGGTATGTGCAAGGACCGGGTTTGAATCCCAGCACCACATGCACAACAAAGTGTAGGAGCAACAAAAGCTACGTGAAAACTAAATAAGATTGATTCTCTCTCTCTCTGTCTTACTGTCCCTCTCTCTTAAAAAAAAAAAAGTTGACACACGCATGCTCTTTTTAATAAAGAAAAGAAGTTTCTGGTAAGCCCAGGAAGTCCAAGAGCATGGTGACAGCTTCTGGCAAGGGTTTTTATATTGGGTCATAATATGGTGGAGAAAGGCCAGGCACGGTGACGCACACTTGTGATCCCTGCAACTCAGGAGGCTGAGGCAGGAGGATCGCAATTTAAGCCAACCTCAGCAACTTAGCGAGACCCTGAGTAACCTAGAGAGACTATGTCTCAAAATAAAAATTAAAAGGGCTGGGGATGTGGCTCAGTGGTTAAGCACCTCTGGGTCCAATCCCTGGTACCACTACTACTATTAATAATAATACTAAATAAACAAAGGCAATGGAAGGGTGAGCGAGTGTGGGCTTAGGAGGAAAGACCCAAGGGTGCACTCTAACCACTAGAAGAACGTTGATCTTCATCAGGGTGGAGTCCTCCTGATCTAAAGGCAGTCATTAGAACCCACCTCCCAACACTGCGGAGAGGTCAGGAATAAATGTTCCCAGCCCTAAAGGTCAGGGGGCATGCTCAAACCATAGCATATGTTATGAGCAAAGGTCTCACAATCTTTTTGTTTGGTTTTGGTACTGGGGACTGAAACCAGGGCTGCTTTACAACTGAGCTACATCCACACTCCTTTGTATTTTTATTTTGAGACAGGGTCTTGCTTAGTTACCCGGGCTGGCCTTTTTTGTGATCCTCCTGCCTCAGACTCCTGAGTAGCTGGAATTACAGACATGTGCCACCTCTCAGGACTCAAAATCTTCCAGGAAGTCAGCAATCAGCTGGAAATTCCGCTCCTCCCCAGTACCTGTCTCTACCAGTTTAGCCAGACTCAGTTCTCCTGAGCCAGCATGGTGGCTCGTGCCTGTAATCCCAGTGACTTGGGAGGCTGAAAGAGGAGGATCACAAGTCTGAGGCTAGCCACAGCAACCCAGCTAGACCCTCAGCAACTCAGTGATACTTTGTCTCAAACTAAAAAGGACTAGGAATGTAGCTCAGTAGGAAAGTGCCCCTGGGTTCAATCCCTGGTACCAAAAAGAAACAAAGACTAGGTTCTCTTAGAGTTCAATATGCTTGTCTTTGAGAAACAGGATGGAACTTTTGCAGGGAACAGGGTGGAGACAGGACAGAAACAAATAATAATAATGAAGTGTTCAGAGCCTAAGCAATTGGGAATTCCTGCCTTCATACCCAAAGGGGTTTGACTGAAGTCTGGAAAGAAGTAACACTAATGGCATCAAATACCACTTGACCCAATTCCAGCCAGATACCTTGGCATACAGAGCGTGCTTTGACCAATGTAAGTAGAGAGGCAGGCTTTTCAAAATGCACTCTGTTCCCAGTAGGGCACGGAGGGAAGCAAGAATAATTTATCAGAAGGTAGATGTGGAATGATAGGTAGGACATGGAAAAAAAGAAAGAAAGAAAGAAAGAAAGAAAGAAAAACAGGTCAGAGGTTCTCCTGGTTCTCTGAGTCACTAAGCGGGTTAAATGTTCATTGGCTGTTCATCAATTGATAAAGGGGTAAACAGAGGTGGTACGCTCATCAATGGAATATAATCCAGCCATTAAAAAGAAAGGAAGTGGGGCTGGAGTGGTGGCTCAGTGGTTATGGTGCTTGCTGGGCACGTGTGAGTATGGAGTTCAAACCTCAGCACCACGTGCACAACAATGTCTCAGAGGAACAAAGGCCATGTGAAAAACTAAATAAAAATTGTTAAAAAAAAAAAAAAAAGAAAGAAAGAAAGTACTGATACATGCTCAACCAGTCGGGTGAACTTCGAAAATCTTATGTTAAGCAAAGGAAGCCAGACACAACTTATATTGTTTGATACCATTGATTTTTTTAAAATATACTTATTTATTTAGGAACTGGGGATTGAATCCAGGGCCTTAGTGAACATTAGGCAAGTACTCCACCATTGAGATGTACTCCAATCTTGTTGGATACCATTTTTATGAAAAGCTCTGAATAGACAAAAAAAAAAAATTTTTTAAAGAGGGAGGGACAGTGAGAGAGAGAGAATCAATTTTATTTTTTCATGTGACTTTTGTTATTCTGACACTTCATTGTGTATGTGATGTTGGTGTCTGAACCTGTGTCCTCGTGCATGCCAGGCAAACACCGTCACCTCTTTGCCACTGCTCCAGCCCCTGGATTATGTACACTTTAAATGAGTGAATTTTGTGGTATGTGAATTATATCTCATTAAAGCTGGAATCAATAAAACCCTTTTATTTAACCTCCCGCTTTTGGGTATCATAATAGAATCCTCTTTTGTTACCTGAACTTTGAAAACATACACGTTGATGGCTGTGTAACATTCCAACTTATGCATAGTAGGTAACCAATAGAAAACGTAGCTTCTAGAAGTTGATGAGGCTTCTTCCCTGGGGAGGAGGACTGGGGGCCAGAGGAAGTGGGCAGAGAGGCTCACTTTCAAGATAAAATTTCACTGGTAATTGCTTGGAGTTTTTGTTGTTTCAATGTCTTTTTTTGGTACTGGGGATTGAGCACAAGGGCGCTTGAACACTGAGCCCCATCCCCAGCCTTTTTTTTTATTTTTTATTTTGAGACAAAGTCTTACTAAGTTGCTGAAGCTGGCTTTGAATTTGCAATCCTCCTGCCTCAGCCTCCTGAGTCGCTGGGATACAGGCGTGTGCCACCATGCCCGGGTCATTCAGTTTTTTATTTGCAAACATTATGAAGTATCTCTAGTCTCTATCATACATGTATATCTGATATATATATATAAATCTATATATAGAAAGACACACACACATATATACATACATATATATATATATATATAATTTTATATCCTTATTGTCCTTTCCTTTTCCCATGTTCCTCAGCATTTTAAAAGTCTTATCTGTGGTCAAATAGGCATAACATAAAGTTCATTCCAACCATTTTTAAGTATACAGTACTTCGGCATTAGGTACATTCACATTTTTGTGCAACCACCACCATTGTCCAACTCCAGAACGCTATTCGTTACTTTTTTTCTTAAGAGAGAGAGAGAAAAAGAATCAACTTCATGTATTTATTCATCTGGTTTCCTGTTCTTCCAACACTTAGTTGCATACGTGGTGCTGGGGTTTGAACCCGGGTCCTCGTGCTTGCCAGGCAAGCGCTCTACCGCTGAACCACTGCCCCAGCCCCCAGAACTCTATTCATCTTGCACAGTGAAGCCGGGAACTCATTAAACGCTAACTCCATTCCCCTGTCCCCACTGCCCCTGGCTGCTGCCATTCTCACTTTCTGTTTCTAGGAACTAGAGGACTCGGGTTACAGCAGTACCTTGGTCAATATGCACAAGGAACAGCTTCCAGGATCCCCTGTGAATATCAAAACTCCTGGATGCTCAAAATCATAAAAGGGCAGAGTATTCATATATAACTTCTGGACACCCTCCTATATGTTTGTTTTATTTATTTATCTTTAAGAGAGAAGGACAGTGAGAGAGAGAGAGAGAGAGAATCAATTTTTATTGAGTTTTTCACATGGCCTTCGTTGCTCTGACACTTAGCTGTGTACGTGGGTGCTGGGGTTTGAACCCGTGTACTCGAACATGCCAGGCAAGCGCTGTAACCTCCAAGCCACCACTCCAGTCCCTGTTTTATTTATTTTTTTAAAGGGGGGGAGGGAGGGAGAGAAACAATTTTATTTATTTTTCCATCTAGCCTTTGTTTCTCCAATGCTTAGTTGTGATGTGGTACTGGGGTTCGAACCCAGGTCCTTGCACTTGCCAGGCAAGCAGTCCAACTGCTGACTCACTGCTCGCGCCCCTCCTGCATACTTTAAATCATCTCTAGATGACTTGTCATACAAACAGTTGTTTGTATTGTTGTATTATTTAGGAATAATGCCAAGAAAAACAGTGCTCATATGTTCAGTACAATTGCAATGTTTTTCGGAATATTTTCTATCTTCGGTTGGTTGGATCTGCAAATGTGAAGCCTGTGGATACAAAGAACCAACTATGCCTCCTACAAGTGGAGTCATCCAGTATTTATCTGCCTTATTTCCCTTCCCATAACGTCCTCAGGCTTTGTTTGGACTTTTTTTTTCAGGGCTGAGGACCCAACTCCAGGCCTGGGGCCTTGTGTGTGCTAGGCAAGCGCTCTGCCACTGAGCTAAATCCCCAACCCCTGGACTTTTTTTCTTAACCATTAGAATTTTTATTTCTTCAGTTTAAAAAACTAGGGAGTTGTCCAAATTTTTGAAAATCACAATTTTATTTTAAAAGTCACATACATCAGAACTCAGCAAAAATGGCTGGAGGTTTCTTTTTTTCTTGCTTCCTTTTTTTTTAAAGAGAGAGGGACAGTGAGAGAGACAGAGGAAGGGAGAAACAACTTTAGTTTTTCACATGGCCTTAGTTGCTCCAACACTCAGTTGTGTACGTGGTGGTGGGGTTTGAACCCGGGTCCTCATGCTTGCCAGGCAAGCGCCGAAACCACCGAGCCACCGCTCCAGCCCCCTGGCTATAGGTTTCTAATGATAATAGTGAGTACTTTTAGATGGGTTATGGTTAAATTTTATTTTCTTTTTCTTTTTTTTTTTAAGAGAGAGAGAGAGAGAGGGTTGGGAATTTAGCTCAGTGGCAGAGCGTTTGCCTAGCATGGGTGAGGCCCCGAGTTCGGTCCTCAGCCCTAAAAAAAAAAAAAAGAGAGAGAGAGCGAGAGAGAGAGAGAATCAATTTTACTTAGTTTTTCTGTGGCTTTCGCTGTCTGACACTTTGCTGTGTACGTGGTGCTGGGGTTGGAACCTGTGACCTTGCGCATGCCAGGCAAGTGCTGTAAGTGCTATTTTTCTGTACTTTCATATTCTAAGAATGAGTGTGTTTAATGAGGAATAAAGCAAGAGTTCCCCTAAAACATAGGTATGTCATAGGAAAATGCTTCCTCTCAGCTTTTTTTTTTTTTCAAAGAGAGAGGGACAGTGAAAGAGAGAAAGAGAGAAGCAATTTGCTGTGTCCGTGGTGCTGGGGTTTGAACTCGCATACTTGCACATGCTGGGCAAGCGCCGTAACAGCCCAGCCACGGCTCCAGCCCTCCTCTCAGCTTTCTTAAACACCCAGATTTTACTAAGCTCCACAAGTCAGATGCCAATCAAACCTCTATCCCAACGAGGAGTTGAGCGAGTGTGAGTTTAAAGAGCCGCAGAGCCACCAAAGCGAGTTTTCTACCTGAGTCACCGGTTTGGCTCTCAGTAGGTGGTTTCTTGGGGATCCCACTTACAGCTTTCCTTGTCTAACATTTCTGGAGTGACCCACTGGTGGAGAGGCACCCTCCCAGGAGCACTGGCTCTGGGAACAGATGTGCGAACAGTTCAGTAACTTCACAGTGCTGGCAGCAATCTGGCTGTGGAGGAGGCATTTACACCACAGAAATGGGCAGAAACCACAATCTCTCAGTGCTGTCGCCACCCAGCGAGTCTGTGGTTAAACACTCACCTCCTTCCGGGCTCACCTGTTAGGACATGTGGCTGCTCCCCTGTTAGGATGCCTGGCACACCCATTTCTCAGGGAACTGGGCAGTCGTTTGCCTGATTCCTCTGCAAGGGGCAATTTGCTTTCTGGGGGTGGATGTACCCTCCAAGTCCCATGATCCTCAGAGATATCAGAGGTATTCGGTCTCTAGTTTAGAGAGGAGGCTGGGCTCTGGCTAAAGATAGCGCACTCCTCTGGCAACTGTCCATTTTCCATCTCATCTTGCTGGCTGCTTCGTGGAACTTTCCTGCTTTCAGGAACTTTCTCGCAACACCATGTAAAAAATAAGAAAATCAGAAGTCCCGGGCGTAAATCCAGGCGCAGGTGTTTATTGGGATTTGCTGTTCCTGGGTTTCTTTCTTTGGGGCACAAGGCAAAGAGGAGGTAGGGATAGGCATTGTTGGAAGGTTTAGCAAGTTTTCTTCTCTAAAGAATAAGCCAGGTGGGTTTTGTCCTTGCTCCATGAGGTACCAGTGTGTGGGTCCCACGCCCAGCCCCAGGAGCACAGGTGGGATTCTAGTCACCCACCTTTCAGTTCCTCTGGAAGAGAGGGCCACAGCACAGGCTCCCTACTGGTCCTCTCTCTCTGAAGTCCCCAGGAGAATATCTGTGGGTTGGAGAAGCAGGCTGTTGGTAAGAGACCTTTCAGATCACCTCTAGGGAGGGGACAAGGAGGGATGAGGCAGAAAGGTAGAGACAAAGGTGAGTCTATTGAGTCTTTAAAGTGCCAGGAAATGACCCTACGCTGTGGGTGGAGCCCAGTGGTAGAGCACTCATCCCCCAGAACCGCAGAAACAGAGATACAAATGTTGCAAGCTTGGACCTCAGTTCAAATTGCAGCCCCCACCGAGAACCTGCCCTGTGATGAGCCTCTGGGGCTGTCCCTCAACAGAACAGCCACACCCATCTCTCAGCATTGTGAAGGGGTGAAGACACCAATGTATACAAAGCCCAGGCCTGGAGGTTCCGAAAAAGCAAACCCAGCCACGTGCAGCAACCTGGGCAGAGGTGTGTGAGCCCATGGTCTGGTCCGCATGAGACTGCGGAATTTAGGGACTCTGGTGAGTGGCTCTACCTTCTTTGACGCCCTTTGCATGCATCAGCTCACTTCATCCTTACAACAGGCCATCAGGGAAATTCTGTTTTGCAGATAAGCTAGGGTTCCAAGAGGCCCCTACCTTGACAGGGACCCACAGTGAAGCCCCAACTCACTGCGCGCTCTTCTGGGCAGGGTACTTTCTACCATCCAGAGCTGCCTGCCAAGCAAGTGGACATCAAGATCTTTCCCAACACATCTAGAGCCAATCCAAAGAAGGTGGGTTTCCTCCTGGGCCTCATGGGCCACCTGGGCCTCGGTTGAGCTGGACTTGAAGGCGGACAGAGGTGGGTCTGTTTCTGGCTTTACAGCCAACCAGCTGTGTGGACTTGAGTGTCACCTCCTAGATGTGCACTTTTCACTGTATAAAATGCCACTAAAAGGCATTTTAAAGGGTGCCTTAGGTCCAAGGGTTGCAGGCAGGGCCCTTGACTCAGCAAGAATGTCCACATGCCGGCTCCATGCAATTCCCCTTGCTTGGTACGGTGAAGGCCGCAGAAAATTCCAGATCAGCAGCTGAAAACTTGCCCTCTAATGTTTTTATTGACAGCTTGTTTATTTCAGGTGACTAGGTGAGTGTTTGCCAGAAACACTGAGGAACTACAATGTCCAAGCCAATTAGCTTAATGTTAATATATTTTTGTTTATTCAACTAGGTGCCAGGGCCTGGGGACACAGGAAACAGGTCCATTTAGGATAGAATTTCCCTTTCCTCACAAGGTGAAAAGTGAGAACCAGAGAGGGAGAGGAAGGGAGAATCCTGCCAAGAATTAACATTAAAAAAGGAAGAACTGTGAGCTTTCCCGCTAATCCACCAGGAAAAACACTTTTTTGTTTTGTTTTTCTGGTTTCAATAGGATTCTCTCATGGAGGAAGCATTTCTTTTTTTTTTAGGAGGAAAGGTTTATTTTATGGCTCACAGTTTCAGAGGCAGTAGTCCTTACAAGGCTGGCTCCATTCCTGGTGGAGGAAGCATTTCAATAAGGGGTCTTTGAGCAAGAGAAAGAATGATTTTAATATCAATTTCTGCTCTTCCCAATATTTTATAATGAACATTTTTCAAACACAGACAAATAATTTGAAAGAATGTGAATACCCACACCCGCATCTCCTAGGGCCCACAAAAATATTGTATTGCACTAATTGCATTTGTTCTAGAAACAGGAAGTTTCTCCTAGGGTTGTTTCAAGCGGGGCTCTTCCAGCGGCGGATACAGCAGCTGCAATTCCCCCAGGACAGAGTGGGCTGGGGGCACTGCACGGAAGAGGGGGAGTTTAGTCTGGGAAGCAGGTCTCCAGGGATCTTCCTGGGAGCGGGTGGGAAAACTAGAGGAGGAAAGAAAAACGAAAGAAAACAAAACTCTTCCCAAAAAAAGTGGGGCCGACTGCGGGGCCCTGGTCTTACTGTGTAGTCTTCGCTAGTGAAAGCCAGAACCCGCGTCTCGGGCTGCGTTTGGCCGGGAGGTCTAGGGGTCCTTTCTCCCGCTCGGTCCTGCACAGGGTAGGAAAAGGCAGCGATGGCGGCGCTGGTGCCCGCCCTGGGCACAGGCACACAATGACCCTCCCCGGGACACCTCGGCAGGGACCGATCTGGCGCCACCCGCCCCCGAATGCTGCTCCGCGGGCCGGGGGTGGCGCGTCCTGCGGCAGCTGCCGGACTCTGCGCGGCCCAGCGCCGCCCGCGCCTCCCGGGGCACAGGGACTGGGAGGGCCCAGCCCGACGCTGCGTTCCTCCCCCGGCCCTGCCCGGCGGACGCGATCGGCGCGCCCTTTGCTTAAAGCCCTCCTCCCGGCCAAGGTGGAGGAAGTTGGGCTCCCGCCTGGATGGGAGGCGGGAGGCCGCCCGCGCCTGTTGTTTTCCGCCAGCCGGGCGGGCTGCGGGCGCAGGGGCGGGTGCGCCTCCTCCCTCCCGGGCCCGGCGCTCGCCGGACACCCGCGCCGGCCGCGCAGCGCAGCCCCAACCCCAGCCCCAGCCTAGCCGCCGCGCTCGCCCGAGCATCCCTCCCGGGGGCTGCGGGACGCGAGAGGCGCGCGCGGCTCCGCAGGGGCCGGAGCCCCGGGGCGCACCCGCCCCGCCCCAGCTGCGCTTCCAGAGCTCGGGTCTGGGGCGAGATGGCCGCAGGCGGCCGGGCGCCCGAGCCGCGCGTCCTCCTCTGCCTCGGGGCGCTCCTGGCCCGCTGGGGTCCCCCAGGTAAGGGGCCGCGATCGCGAGGGAAAACTTGGGGAGGGAATCGCGAGGGACCGGATTCCCGGCGACTCCCCCCGAGCCGCCCCGGGAGGGTCTGCAAGAAGCAGTGTCCCCGGGCTTTCGGCGGAGGACGAGATCCCCCAGGTTCCTGGGGTGGGCAGCCCGGCCTGCCGGGGGCGATGGGGAAACCAAGGGGCACGTGCAGAGGGGAAAGTGTTTTTCTCTTTATCTTAGAGCGTCGGAAGTGATTCGCAGTCTGGTTTTACCTGCTGTGCCGGCGCGGTAGGCACACTGCAGGCTCCCGGTTTTCATGTCCTCGCTCTGCCCAAGGTTGCAGTGGCCCTACACCTGTAGCCTGTGGATTTCCCTGCACACCCTGCAAGCCCTGCCTGCGTCCACCTGCGCGTTGAAAGCCGCGCCTTCCCCTCTCACTCTTTCCTTAAACACACACAACTCTACTTTGAAATAATTTCAGATTGTCCCAGAATTTCCTCTTACACTACACATGACTGAAAAAACAAGCAGCCTGCTGCCGAGGAAGCTCAGGTGTAATTTCCAAACTGGCTCCCGGAGCCTACAAAAGCTGACCCAGTGTGTGGGCTGGACCGGGGAACGCCGAGGTAGCACTCCACACGCGTCTCGGCAAAACACAGCGCCTCCTGGCTTGGTGTCCTTTCCCTCCACCCAAACCCTCTCCGCTTGTAGCATTTGCTTTACACAGTAGATATTCATTGGCTGGTGGGTTAAATTAAGATACCCTTTCAGTCTTTTTACCTTCTACACATTTCTGCAAGCAACCCTTTACTCTCTTTTTGTAACAAAGAAGGGTGTAGGTGAAGCGCCATAAGGGACCTGGGCTGAAAATCTGCTGGAACAAATCAGCTTTGAAGGTGACCACTGCCGCTTATAGGAAACTTACCTCTGCTGCCCTGGCTTGCTGTTTTGATGCCCAGCCCCACTTCCCCTGCGTATCCCGTGCCAGGGGCCTTCCTGGGCGTGGTGTATTTTTTATTGTTTTCCCAGTTGGGAGTTTCCTTGGGGAGAAAGTTATCTTTCCCCTGTCGCTCAGCTGCAGACCACGTGGCTGCTTCTATTGGTCACCTCAGTGGTGCATCCCAGGCCATTCTTGGGAAGAGTTGCTTGGGAAAGATAAATGCTTGGGTATAACTCCAGTTCTATAAATAATAATAGGAGGGCAGCATCAAGGGAGTTTACATTTCCCCCTCCTTTCTTCCACGGCTTGAATTTAAGGTTGGGGGCAGAGGGACCCTTTTGGACACTGTGTGAGCGATTTCTGGTGACACAGACTGTTAACTGTTTTATCAACTCACCTGTCTGGGGTAGGAGACCAGAGTAAATAAATCCCTGTGACCCAGAGCACCTGGGCTGCTTGGGACCTGTGTCACAATCACACATCTTCTAGTAGTTTGTGTGGGATCTGCAGTAAATTGCTTCAGCTTCCTGAACCTCAGTTATCTCAACAGTAAAAAAAAAAAGGGGGTATGGGATCATCAGGTAAGGGACTAGCTCATCTTCCCCGACCACCTTTCCTGGATAGTGCCACACATCACTAATCAATGACTGTTCTCCACCCAGCCAGGACTCAGCCTCAGCCACATCTCTGGACTAGTTGATCTCTAAGGTCTTCTCCAGCTTCAGTAGTTGGGCAGATCAGGAGGAGAATGCCATGGCTTCTGATGGTTTCTTTTGTGCCCGTGTCATTGTGTTCCTTGGAGGAGAAGACAGAGTCAGCTCAAGTTGCCAGGTTCCCGCTTCACCAGGGCTTTTCCAAGCAGTCCTTTATTCCTCTGTGCGGAAGGGCCACAGGCTGTGTCTGTAACTCTGCTCTTCGCTTCCCCTCCTCTTGAGGACCACCTGCGAACTAGAGAATGAACTCTCCCAGCCTAATGGCTTCAAAATAATCCTCACTTGCTTCTTCTTTTTTTTAGGTTCTGGGACTTGGGCCCTCATTTGCTGTTTGTTGGGAATCTCGCCTAGCATTAGGTGACAAGTAGCTTAGTTTTCTTTTCTTTCTTTCTTTTTTTTTTTCTTTTCCATTCTGCCCTAGCTTGAAAGTCTTTGGGGACTAGTGTGGCCACAATGACAGAATGAGAATTTCCTGTGGCTCTGGGTTGGCTTCAGGCATTTCAAAGGGAGGCCCTCCTAATCAGACAAGAGGCCAAACACAGATAGGTTACTCTTTTCTTTCATAAATTGGGAAGATTCCCAGAGCAGCTGGCAGCTCAGTGGATAGCAGCTTTATCGAGATACAGTTTCTGTTCCATAAAACCCACCCTTTAAAAGGGTCCAATTCTGTGGATTTGAGCTATCAGCACTAATTAATTCAACCCAGAATTGATTAGCCCGGCAGGTCCTTGTCCCTGTGGCCTCCCTGGATGGGGCATGGATTGGAAAGGGACTGGAAAATCATAACACTTCTCCGAACAATGGGTTGCTTTTGTTTCTTGTTACCCGGTGACTTTTTTTTTTTTTTTTTTAAAGAGAGAAGGACACTGAGAGAGCATGACAGAGAGAATAAATTTTTATTGAGGTTTTCACATGGCCATCGTTGCTCTGACACTTAGTTGTGTACATGGGTGCTGGGGTTTGAACCCGTGTACTTGTGCAAGCTGGGCAAGCGCCATAACCGCTGAGCCACTGCTCCAGGCCCCCAAGTGACAGTTTAAGGCCAGATCAGTTGCACCTGCCCATCTTGAAAGGTATCAGGATCACCTGGGGGGTTTGTTAACAGTTTCTGATTTAGAGGGATTTTTGGTGGTGGCGGTGGGGCTGCTGCTATTGGTCCAGGCTTTTGGACATGCCATCTCCTCTACCTGGGAACTCCATCCTCAGCTTTACCTGGTTGGTGCCTCTTGTCCATCAGATCTCAGTTTGCCTCCTGAAGCAAGCCTTTCTGGACACACCCCCGAATGGACTTGAGAGCACTTTCCAGAGTCCTTATCTCCGAGTCCATCGTCCTGTATGATAACCGCTAGTTTGTCTGTTTCGCCCATTAGCCTGGGAGCTGCTGGAGGTTTGACTTTTCTCCCACCTTTGGATCCCTAGTGCCCCACAGCTCAGGGCCAGCCCCAGAGCCAGCGCAGTTACCGCTCTCAGCCCATGCTGGCTCACAGCTGCCCAGAGAGCTTTAATTCTAGGTTCGTTTGGACCCGAGATGTGGAGAAAGCCCAGCCCATCCTGTCCAGATTTCTATGCTGATGAAACCACTTGGGCTCTGTACCAGTTATTTATTGCCACAATAATGCAGCATAACAAGCACAAAGTGACAGCAGTGTCTACTGCTCACAAGGCAGGGCGGTTGGAATCGGTGGCTCTGTTGACCTTGCCTGGACAGACTGGCCTAAGGCCCATCTAGAATGGCCTCAGCTGGGAGGACCCAGAAGACTTGGGTCTGCACCATGTAGGTCATCCTACCCTGCAGCCTCGTGGGACATGTCCTTGTGGGTATGCCAGATGCAAGTGAGCAAGCCCAACCACATAAATGCTCTTCCCTTAGTTTTCAAAATGCAATAACAAAATTTACCATCTAACCATCTTTGAGTGCACAGTTCTATGGTTTTTAAATACCTTCATAATGTTGTGCAGCCATCGCCGCTGTCCATCTCCAGAACTTTTTTTTGTTTTTGTTTTCCCTGATTCTGGGGATCAAACCCTGGGCCTCATGTAGGCTAGGCAATCACTCTACTACTGAGCCACATCCCTAGCCCTTTGTTACTTTTTTCATCTTGCATAATTGAAGCTCTACCTGCTAAATAATATCATCCCATCTTCACCTCTGCCCCCTGCCTCTGTCTTTATGATTGAGGGTAACTCATTTCCTTTTCAAGACTGAGTAATATTCCACTATAACAGCACATTTGGTTTATCCATTCATTTATCAATGAATACCTGTGTGTGTTTTACACTTTAGCTATTGTAAATAATGCTGCCATGAACAAATATCTCTTTTGAGATTCTGTTTTCAATTCTTTGGGGTATCTATCCAAAGTTTGATTGCTGCATCAGATGGTGGTTCAGCTTTTAATTTTCTTTAATTAAAAAAAATTTTTTTAAAGAGAGAGAGAAAGAGGGAGTCATTTTTATTTATTTTTTCATGTGGCTTTTGTTGCTCTGACACTTCATAGTGTATGGTGCTGGCTGGGGTTCAAACCCGCGTCCTTGCACATGCCAGGCAAGTGCCTTAACCGCTGAGCCACTCCTCTAGCCCCCAGCTTTTAATTTTTTGATGATCTGTCATACTGTTTTCCACAGAATCTGTAACATTTTATGTTCCCAATGAACAGTGCACAAGGGTTCCAACTTCCAACTTCTCCACATCTTCGTCCACATCTGTTATTTTGTGTGTGTGGGTTTTTTTTTTAAAGAAATCTGAAACTATTTAAAATTTGTTAAATATATTTATTTTTTCTATCAGGGATTGAACCCAGGGGCGCTTAACCACTGAGCCACATCCCCAGCCCTTTTTCTTTTTTTATTTTGAGACAAAGTCTCTAAATTGCTGAGGGCTTTGCTAAGTTGCTGAGGCTGGCGTTGAACTTGTGATCCTCCTGCCTTAGCCTCCAAGCCACTGGGATTTTAGGCATGTGCCATTGTGCCTGGATCCAGTGCTTTTAATTTTTTGAGACAGGGTCTTGCTAAATTGCTGAGGCTGGCCTTGAACTTGCAATCCTCCTGCCTCAGCCTCCCGAGTTGCTGGATTGCAGGTGTGCGCCAGGGCACCTGGCTGCTTTGTCTTCTCTGATATAAAGTATCCACAGGGGTGTGATGCGGCGCCTCGCTTTAGTTTTTGACTCTCATAATCTAATGATTGTACATAAGCACTTTTTAAGCCTCTGCTTGTGTCACATTTGCTAACATTTCACTAGCCAAAGCAAGTCACATGACTGACCCCAGGGCAAGAGTGTCACCACTGACACTGTGAGGGGTAGGTGGGGAAGTTGGGCTGTGTTTGTGACCAACCCCAACTTTATTAACGTCAGTGACTGGCCATGAATCCTGACAGAACCCAGGCTCTGTGTGTTCTTGCATCTGAAAATCCCCCCATCTGAGGGCTGGAGCGGTGGCTCAGAGGTTGGAGCACTTGCCTGGCATGTGCGAGGAACCGGGTTCAAACCCCAGCACCACACACACAACTAAAGTGTCAGAGAAACAAAGGACAGATGAAAAAATGAATGAAAGATTCTCTCTTTCTCATTCTTAACAAACAAAACCCCATGTTATGCTTTAAAAACCCCTGCTGAGCAGAGGCCGTCCAGAACGGAGGCTCAGCGATCAGGAAAGGAAGTAACAACCTTGACTTTGCTTGTCGCAGGACTGGACGCTGTTGTCATTGGTGAAGTTCAGGAGGACGTTACCCTGCCCTGTGGCAACATCTCGGGACCCAGGGGCCTGGTGACCTGGTACCGGAACGACTCGGAGCCCGTCTTCCTTCTGTCCTCCAATTCCAGCCTCCTGCCGATGGCGCCTCGCTTCTCGCTGGTGAACGGCAGCTCCCTGCAGGTTGACGCACTGAGCCTGCAGGATGAGGGCAGCTACACCTGCCAGGAGATCCTCAATGAGACGAGGTGGTTCCCCGTGTGGCTGAAGGTGGCCAGTAAGTGGGACTGGCGGGAATGAGGGTGGGTGGTGGCGAGCGCCCCGAGCCTTGTGTGGGAGGAGGCCGGGGTCAGCAGCATGGGCATCAGATGGCCTGGATTTCCATCTGGGCTCTGCCACTTGCAGTCTGACCTCTTAAACCTGTGTTCCCTCATCTGTAAAGTAGGGATGACAAGAATTCCTGCCTCAGAAGCTGTGTGGGTGGATACCAGCTGATAAAGGGCTTCAGATCACCTTTGGCATATTAGTTAGCTATATTTATTTATACCTAGGATTGAACCCAGAAGCACTCAACCTCTGGGCCACATCCCCAGCCCTTTTTATATTTTGTTTTGAGTCAGGGCCTCACTAAGTTGCTGAGGCGGGCTTTGAACTCACAATCCTGCCTCAGCCTCCCGAGTTGCTGGTATTATAGTCAGGGTCCACCATGCCCAGCAGTTAGCTATTATTTTTAAGTGTTATTGATATCATCCTTGTTCATATCATTTTTTTTTTTTGAAGAGAGAAGGATAGAGAGAGAGAGACAGAGAGAATCAAGTTTTTAATTGAGTTTTTCACGTGGCTTTCGTTGCTCTGACACTTAGTTGTGTACATGGGTGCTGGGATTTGAACTCATGTACTTGCGCAAGGTGGGCAAGCGCCCTAACTGCTGAGTCACCACTCCAGCCCATCATATATTTTATTATATACCAAAATCAAGTCAGACCCCCTGGGTTCCCATTTGAAAGCTACCACATTGGTTCTGTGCCACCTTGAATAAGTAGCTTAACATCTCTGAGCTTCAGTTCTCCACACATTTGTTAATGGGAGATAATACGTCACCTGTCTTGCCAGGTATAGTGAGGGCTCCTCAATTATAGTGCTGAGTACAGGGCTTGCCACAAGCCACTCTTAGCACAGTTTCCTAAAACTGTGTGTCCTATCTTCTAGTACATGCATATGAATTTAGAGTGGGAATCTGCAGCCTGTGGGCCATGTTTGGTGACTAGCAACAGCACACAGGATTTCTATATGACCTGTAAGCTCTGAATATTTTTTTTTTTTTTTTTTTTTTAGAGAGATGGACAGTGAGAGAGAGAGAGAGAGAGAGAGAGAATCAATTTTTATTGAGTTTTCCCCATGGCTTTCGTTGCTCTGACACTTAGCTGTGTACATGGGTGCTGGGGTTTGAACCCGTGTACTTGCACATGTCGGGCAAGCGCTGTAAGCACTGAGCCACCGCTCCAGCCCCTCTGAATATTTTTTATACTTATTTTATTTTATGCTATAGTGTGCTGTGTTACTTTATTCTGAGACAGGGTCTTACCAAGTTGCAACCTGCTGGCCTCAAACTTACGATCCTCCTGCCTTAGCCTTCCAAGGAGCTGGATAGTTTTTATACTTCTCAATGGTTGAAAAATGTCAAAATGAGAATGAATTAGATGGAATTCAAATTTGAGGGTCCATGAGTCAGGTTTAATTGGCAGAGAGCCACATTCATTCATTTAGCTCCTATCTGTGTCTTTGTTGCTACAGTGACTGAGGTGAGTGGCTGTGACATAGATGTTGTGGCCCCCAAAACCTGAAATATTTGCTTTCTGCCCTTTCCGGAGATAGTTTGCTAGTCACCGATTCAGAGGGACATCGTGTCCAATATCCAGGCAGTATAGTTTAGTAGAAATTCCCATGTGATCTTTTTATTGATCTGAACTCAATTTTTTTAAATCTGTAAAATAAAGAAATTATTCATTCCTTTATTCCACATGTATTTATTGAGGGTCTGATGCCAGACACCGTTCAAGGCCTTGAGTCACCAGAGCCAGCAAGAGTCCCTGCCTCCTGGAGCTGGCAGTCGTGAGGGGGAACCAGACAAACATACGGAGGCTTCAGGCAGCTTCAGAGTAGAGAGTGCGGCCAGGTGCGGTGGTGCCCACCTGTAATCCTGGTGGCTGAGGCAGAGGTTGGAGGATCGCAAGTTCAAAGCCAGCCTTAGCTACTTAGCCAGGCCCTAAGCAACTTAGTGAGACCCTGTCTGAAAATAAAAAATAAAGAGGGCTGGGGATGTGGCTCAGTGATTAAGCACCCCTGGTTCAATCCCTGGTACCAAAAAAAAAAAAATTAAAAAATAAAAAAAGAGTGGAGAGGGGGGCTGGAGTAGTAGCCCAGTTGGTTGGGGTGCTTGCCTGGCATGCGTGAGGACCCAGGTTCAAACCCCAGCACCGCACACACAACTAAGTGTGGGAGAAACAAAGGCCAGATGAAAAATAAATAAAGTTGGTTCTCTCTTTCTCTCTTACCCTTAAAAATAAAACAAGAAGAATGGAGAACGTGGTGCAGGGAACTGGGTCAGAGTGACGTGATTCTCTGAAATACCTGAAATGGGGAGGTTAGAAGCAGCTTTTGAAGATATTGGTTGAGCATCCCTGATCTGAAAATCTAAACTCCCAAATGCTCCCAAATTCAGATTTTTGGATGAAGAATGTGCAACTGATAAAGTTTATGCAAAGATTCTCAAATCTAGCGAACTGAAAACGGAGACACTGTGGTCCCACACAGTTTGGATAGGGAGCTCTCAGCCTGCAGTGACATTTAAGCTGACTGCTAAGCAGGAGCCAGTTGTGCCAAGACAAGAGGAGCAGGCAGGGCAAGCAGCACGGGCACCAGTGCAAGATGGGTTCAGCGGCGAGGGCATCTGCAGATGCGGAGAAGGCCAGTGTGGCAGGATCCCTGTGCATGAGGTGTCAGGACCTGTGGGCGCAGGTAGGGCCTGTGTTCCAGGCTCAATTAGGGCCCCCTCAAAGGTACGCTGAAGTCCTAGCTGCTGGTACCTGTGAATGTACCCTGTTTGGAAATAAGGTCTTTGCAGGTGTAATCAGGTTCAGTTGAGGTCATGGGGTGGGTCCTCATCAGGGGACTGGCATCCTTGTGAGAAGAGGAGAAAAGCAGTGTGTAGGCAGAGACCTCAGAATGTCCTGGCGTGACCTGGGCAGAAATTGTGCAATGCGGCTATCAGCCAAGGGGCACCAAGGAGTGGCGGCCACCACCGAAAGCCAGGGCAGAGGCACGGCAGGACCCCTCCCTGGAGCCTTCAGAGGGAGTTCATCCAGCCAACACCTTGACTTCAAACTTGCGGCCCGCAGGACTGTGGGCGAGTTCATTTCCCTCCTGTCTGGCTTTTGTCCAGGCAGCTCCCTCGTCAGGAGCTGGCATTTTTTTCTGGGAGAGACACCTGTGAGTTTACTTGGGACCTGGCATCATTTGACATACACAGGGAGCATGCCTTGAGAGGAGCTGATAAAATACGGATAGGGGAACCACTTGGAGGGATGAGATGTTGGTGACCAGACCAGAGTGGTGGCAGTGGCCGTGGCGAAATGCTCACGTTCAGACCCGATCTCGGAGGTAGACCCACAGGTGGTGCTGGTGGGTTGGAAGTGGAAGCGAAGGAAATTAACCTCAAGGAGATTACTTGGGTTTAGGTGGTCTCTGGTTTCTGCCACTGCTTCGGGAAGGGGGAATCACGAGCCCAGCATGTCTCCGTCTGGAGGTGCCGCAGGTGAATTCCTAAACGGTCAGGGGTGACTGGGTGCATCACAAACTGTCACCCACCATGGCCCAGCTCCTGTGGTCGGCACTGAGCCATGGCCTCCCTCACTCCGCCCAACGGTAACGAATGCTTCCTTCAGCCCAGGCTCATCCAGAAGCGTCTTCTCTTGTGGCCGCAGAGGAGCAAGGTGGCATGACAGCTTTTTGGTTTCTCTCCCATTTATAAGTACTTGATTGGGCACTGATTTATTAATCATTGGCTAACTTTACTGGGGAGCGGCTTGGTTTTGGTATTGCCCTGCAAAGAGATAATTGCAAGCCCTTATTACTATGAAAACAAACCTAGCATTTAAAGTAATGTCACTAAAGGCAAATGGCACTTTGCACTTGGTGAAGGGAAGCCGTGTGCATGTCATGGTTGCCGCTGTGCCATTTTGTGTTCTGGAAGCTTCTGCACTGATTGTATATGGGCTCCTGACAGGTGCACTGCTTAGTTGTGAAACCTGGGCACAGGTGCCCTTTGGTTCATGCACACTGGAGCCCTCTGGGATCGCTCTCCTCCATTTCCAGTCTCCTCTGGGCATCAGGATCCCCTTCTTGCTCCTCAGACAGTGGCAGCCAGGAGGATCTGGCGTTTCTGATTGTAGTTGGGCCCTCATATTGGCACAGTAGTTTTTGGAATATGGATTAGCTTTGATCCAGCTGTGTCTCTGGGTGGACAGTGGCTTGCCAAGCAGTTGAAGGCATCCACTCTGAGGTCCAGCTGCCTGGGTCCAGTGTAGGCCCTACTGGCTGTTGTTTTGGTGACAAAGTCCCTTCAGCTCCTCCAACCTCAGTTTGATCATCTGTGAAATTCTGGGTCATGGTGGAACCTAGTGGTCAGTTGCGGCACCTGCACGGTTCTTAGCACACTTGGCCTGTGTACACTTGGCCTGTGTCACTGTGATCCATTGGTTAAGCTGGTGACCAGGTTCCTGTGGGAAAGTGCTCAGTTCCCAGCGATCGGTTTCCTTCTGGGCCTTGCAGACAAGACTTGCCGTGGGTCAGGACCCCATCTTTGCGTTCTCCATCTTTTCAGTGACATGGTTGATAACTTGGTGACAAGTCTCTCTTCTCTTAAGGACAAAAGTTGGGAAACATCCTATTGTGGCCTTGGAAGGTAGGGGGAAAATTCCAAGATATGACAAGTTGTTATCTGTGAGCGACCTTGAATGTGTGAATGGACAGAGATTCGGTAGAGGCACAAAGCCGGCTGTCCGAGGGCTGGCAGGTTCCTCCCTGGGCCACCTGGACCTCTGTTTATCAATCAGTGGGGATTTGGTACCGCGGGAGTCAGCCGGCGGATTTAACCTTCTTGGAGTAGGCATCTGCAACAGGATTTTGTCAGTCATCCTGGGACAAAGGAATGAAAGAGAGGGAGAAAGAGAGAATCAATTTTATTTAGTTTTTCATATGGCTTTTGTTGCTCTGACACATTGTTGTATATGTGGTGCTGGGGTTCGAACCCACGTCCTCAGGCATGCCAGGCAAGTGCTGTAACCACTGAGCGACCGCTCTGGCCCTGCTTCATTACTAATTTAAAGGTAGGGTTGAAGAACTGGCATCTGGA
>PVKS010003212.1:0-107011 GCA_004027875.1 Aplodontia rufa | reverse complement strand
CTCTATGGGGGGACCCAGTTGCTCCCCCACTTCATCCACACACACCCCTCATGTGCCTCCCAGTCTACTAGGGGATTAGAAAGGACAGAAAGGCATAACCCTCCCAGTTCCTGCTTTCTCAGGAAGCAGTTCACCCAGAGATAGAGCCACAGACTCCTCTGAAACTCTGCTGAGAAATTAACTTGAGAGTTTGGAGATCAAAACCAGAACTGGGCACCCAGAGATGAAGAGGAGATTCCCCAGTGCTTTGCCGCCAATCAACTACTTGAATGCAAAGTCATCAGGAAATCGAGGTAGATGTGTCCTTAAAGAGGGCGTATTCAATTGACCAAAAGTAATATAAAATGTGCAAGTCCTTTACAGAGTATGAAATTTCCATTTCTTTGATGTGTGGGTCACGAAACACTGATCTAGACAATGAAGAGGGCTATTTGCTGAGGAAACAAGGGTGGGTTTGGTGTGGGGATGGCGTGGATATTTATTAATCCTTGCTGTCTGCTGCATGCTCCACACAGCCCCACTTATTTGAATTTTACATCAATCCAGTACTTTTCATTCATGTTTTAAGGAAAAGCTACTGATTGATTCTCAGAGTTGTCAAGTAACCTGGACCATTTTACTGAGCCCAAGCGAAGGCATGAGGCTGAGTCCTTATTGTCCCCTGCCCAATCCCCAGGCTCTCTGGCCCCCTCAGAAGCCCAGCCCCCAACGCATCCCTCCAGCTGGAGTTCGCCATGGGGACAGCAGGCCTTCTGCATGACCTTTCTGCGTGCCACTTGCATTACTTCTCTTTCAGTTGAACCAGATCAGCAGCCTCCAGGTCTTTTCTGCAGGACCTCCCTGGGTTCCAGATAGATGGTGTGGGGCAGCCCCTACGTCCACTGAACTGCTCACAGCATCACTTTCTTACCGAATGCTATTCCTGGGGTGTGACAGCCAAATCTACGTGTCGGGAGCTTGATGCTCAGTGTGGCAGAGTCGGAACTGGAGCCGTGAGTGACGAGTAGGTCGTGAGGGTGGGACCTCGTGGATGGACCTTGCCATTGCGGGATTCCTAAGACTTGCTGTAAAGCCTGTCTCTCCTCCTTCCCTCCACCTTGCGTGCACTGGGATGCCCTTTCACCTTCTGCCATGTTGGCCTTCACCAGAGAGCACCTCCCTGCCCTCGGGCTCCCAGGCTCCCAGACTTCAGAAGGTGAGGGGAATCAGCCTCTTCCTTTTACATATCAGCCTGTCTGTAGCATTTTGTTACAGGAGCAGAGTGCTAGGACACCTGCAATGAAAATCCTCCGCACACCTTAGCAGCCTGCTGTCATTGACCCCCGAGGGAATGGGAAACACCAGGATGAAAACATATCTGAATTTACAAGTTTGGTTTTGTTTAAAGGCAATAGAGAATTTACTCATCTTTATCCCTCACATTAATCTTGCTCTCCCTTTTTAAATTTCAGGCATCATGAACCTAACAGCATCAACTTTTGTATTTGGACCCGGGTCTCCTTAGTGCCTCTCCCTTCTCAGACGTCCTCTGGCTGCCTCCTTCTGAAGCTCAGAGGGTGAACTGGCCTGCTTTTCTTTTTGTGCAGATGCTGAAACTTACCCAGCTGTATCATGTTTGAAAGCCTCATTATTCCTTTCTGGCTGTAATAAGGGCCTTGGATTGAAGCAGAATATCTAATTACACTGTAAGGGGAAATATGGACATTCATTTATAAACTGTCTTCCTGGGGCTTCATAGACACACGCTCTGTGTGATGAACTAGAGAACTCCGGATTCACTCCCCTCCTCATATAGGTGAGACAGCTCTGTAACCAGAGCTGCAAGGCAGAAGGTTTGCAGCAATTTCACTCTGGTTCCCTGGAACACACTCCGGGTATGCTGGGATAAAGAAGTCTTTGAGCGCTGGTGCTGGCTACTGTGAGGCCAGCTCCAGAGAGCGCACAGAAGGCTCATTAAGGACCAGCAGGAGCCGGAGAGAGCTTCCCAAAGCAACCGCGAGCTGCTACAGAGAATGACAATTTTTTTAAAAAAGTATTCAGTTTGAAGATTAGGCATCTGAACTTCAAGGGGGAAAAAGACCAAAAGTATGAAGCACGGTGAGATGAAGGTTTCCGATGATTGTCTAGAGTCACGCAAGGGCTGAGCAGTGAACCGAGGGGCTGAATCAATTCCCCTGCGATGAGCAGTCAGGAGTTTGCACGTCTTTCTGAATTTAGTCTTCATCTGCCCCACTGAGGACAGAGTTCACTCACTGTTACGCAACAGTCCTTCTCCAGGAAACTCCCTGGCTGGCTGCTGAATTAATTGATGTTCTGGAAGCCCTTGGAGATGTCTGAGAGCAGCCACACTGCTGCCTTGAAATAGGAAGAATAGAAGATTACTCAAGGGAGTATTATCTTTTATTTTCATAAGATAGGAGAAAAATGAGGAGTCTGAGGTGGTGGACTGGGAGAAATTGGTGTAACTAATCATAGCAATTGATTTAATCAGAGCAGACTGACCCCGTAGTTGGATCTATGACTGCCCAAACTTTTTCTCTGTGAGTTTCAGAGTCTACACTGGGAGGATCAAAGACAAAACTTTTTTTAAAATTACTATTATCATGAAAGTGTTGGGAACACCCTTGAACTTGTCACAGTTGTGGAAGGACAAAAGCACATCTGATTCCAAGTGAAATTGGTGGCTCAGGTACACAACAGGGGAAACACAAATATCTACATACTTTAAAGGGAACTGGTGTTGGTACAGAGACCACAGGACTAGAATACACAGCCAAAACCGGGCCCATGAGCCTGTGCTCACGGGTCACACAGTAGGTCCTTCATGGGTCTGTTAGGAACTTAACAGAAAGAGGAAGTGGTAGAAACGTGCATGGCTCTCGGGATGCTTAGCTTTGGGAGATGAAGTCCCCTGGCTGGACTTTGCTATGGTGCAGGTTACAGCACCCAGTGATCCACACCCAGCTGCTAGGTGTCCAGGAAGTGGGGCCAGCCTTGACAAAGGGCACCCACGCTCTTTCTGCTTGACCGAATGGCAGCCAGGAATGGCAGGTCTCAAGGAAATCCATGAAAGAACAGTTGTTGTTTTAGCTAAAGTATTCACTGAGATCTTAGTACCTTCACTCAGGCTTATAATGTCACGGGGACATCCTGAACATCTTTTACCTAGTTCCTACCCATGGTGGCATCTTGGAAAGCTGCAGTACAGGTTAAGTCTTCCTTACCCAAAATGTGTGGGACCAGAAGTACTGAGGATTTGGGAATATTTTTTCAGATTTTGGAATATTTTCATGAATATAATGAGATATTTTGAGGAAGAGAATGAAGCCTAAACATTAAATTCCTTATGCACATAGCCCGAAGGTGGCTTATACAATTTTTTAGTGGGCCTGCGTTTCAACTGTTACCATCACAGGCATGGAATTTTCTTCTTGTGGCAAATCACCAGCACTCAAAATGTTTGGATTTTGGAGTATCTTCAGACTTTGGATTTTGGGATTGGGAAGCTCAACCCTTATAATATCTGTACAAGATGCATACATTGAAATAATCCCCCAGTCATCTCCAGACTTGCCCAGCTTTGCTTGTACGCATTTGTACAGTTGTGTACAGTTGACCACAGGTGCAGGTTCCTGCATCCACCACTACCTTCTCCATGCAGAGCAGGGCTCCAAGCCTCCTCTTCTTTTAAAATCTCACCCACGTATCCGCCATTTCCCAGGACTTAATCCTGGTAATCACTAATCCATTCCTTTACATTCTAAAAGACTTATTTCAAAACGTTATGTAAACAGAGTCATGTAGCATGTGACCACGGAGGGACTGGCTTTCCCACCCACTGTGATTCACTGGGGACAAAATCAACTTTCTGGAGTGCAGAAAGTTGGCTTCTTTCTCCTGCTGAGGGCGGAGCCAGGCTGTGGATGGAGCACACTTTGTTAAACACTCACCCACTAAGGACACCCAGGTGGCTTCCAACTGGAGATGGTTGTAAACACACTGTGTTTCACGTTTGTGTACAGTTTTTGGTGTGAACATAAATTTTCGCTTCTCTGGGATAAACGCCTGTCACCAACCGACAGCCACTGCTGATGGCTGAGTTGTGTTGTATTGTCATGGTTAGCTTTTTGGAATCTGCCAAGCTGACTTCCAGACGGTGGAGCCGTCTCATAGCCCTCTGGCGCCCTGTGAGTCACCCAGCTTTTCTGCATCCTCGCCAGCATTTGTTGTTGTTGCTGCTTTTATTTTTGCTGTTGTGAGAGGTGTACAGTAGTAGCCAGTGGTGGCTTGCATGACATCTCCCTGATGGCTAGGGATGTCGAGCATCCTTTTTCTGGGGCTACTTGCCATGGGCATACCTCTGGTAGAATGCCTGTTAGCAACCTGCCCGTTCCTATTTGGATACTGTGGTTTGCGTTCTTTGTATTTTCCAGGCATTGGTAACCTGTAAGATACGTGGTCTGCAGTAAGCGTCAGGAGTCTATTGCTTGTCTCTTCATTTTCTTCACATGTTCTCTTAGAATATTTTTTTTTACCTTTAATAAGGTCTAATTTGACTTTTATTCCTTTTATGGATTATTTTGGCAAAAAAAATCTAAGAACTTTATTCCTAAGTTCTTCTCCCATGGATTTTTTTTTAAATTAAAAGTTTCACAATTTTAATTATGGTTTGCATTTAAGCCAATGATTTATTTTGAGTTAATTATTGAATAAATCTTGAGGTTTTATTGGGATTTTGTTTTTTGCCTATGGATGCTCAATTTTTCCAGCACCACTTGTTGAAAAGGCTTTGAACAATGTTGATGTGAATGGATGTCCTCAGCCCCAAGCACACGCCCAGAAATGGATGTCTACACCTGCAAGGCTGCAGACCAGACTCTGGACACAGTCCACCCTGCCAGACTGGGTACCTCGGGAGGCCTCCTGTGTCCCTGATGTCATTTCACCTCATGCCTCTCATGCTTCACGAGCATGCTCAGAAGTGGAGAACCAGCAGCTCCCACCTAGAGCCCCCGCTGCCAGGGAGGCTGAGGCAGGAGAATTGCTTGAGCCAAGGAGCCCAAGGTCAGCAGAAAGAACACAGCAAGACCCTGTCTCAAAAATATGTGGAGAGAAAAATAAAAGGCTATGGACAGTTAGCCCGAGTCCTCTGGTTGCCATCAAAGGATATTTAATATCATGCATCTGAACACTTGATTCCGATTTTTGTGGACTAATCAGTGTCATCTTGTTTATTTCTCAGTGGTCTTACAAAACAAGTTTTCATAAGAAAAGCTGTCTGGACTTCTCGGCCATTTCGTTTTGCGTTATTAATATTAACATTGTTCGGAACGAATAGAATCTTCTGCCTGGAACATTTTGCCTTGGTTACTGCTAAGTAACTATGTCTGTTGCAGACTTTCAAATATCTCCACTTTATGGACAAATGTTTCTTTATTAAAGATGCACTTTGGCTGGTTGTAGTTTTAGTAGACTTTCTTTGTTACAGCATCTTAAGGTTCAGAGCACATCTGAGCAGAAAGCTGAAACCTTCCACACACTCCAGCCCTGTGCGTACACAGCCTGCGTTGTCATCAGCAATCCCGTAAGGGTGGCACGATTGCTAAACCTGGTGAACCAACACTGATGCACTGTTAGAAGTCCAGCGTCACTCACATCGTACCATCACACAGAACATTAAAGTTGTTGTGGCACCAATGAGCACGGTTTTGCGTTTTACAAAAGTGTCAGCCCGTACCTTAAAAATCGCCGGGGTCCTGGCTTTGCCTCCCTCCTCCTGGCAGAGCCTGACTGCTCTGCTGTTTCCACTGGCTCCATAGTTCCGCATTCAGCAGAAGTTGAAATAGTCCAGTGGCCTTTCCAGACTGGCTTCTTTTCCTGGTAATATGTGTTCAAAGCCCACCCCCCAATGGCTTTTTGTGGCTTGACAGCGTGCGTCTTCCTGCTGGTCAGTGACGTTCTGTTGTCTGGATGGAGCACAGTTCCTCTATTCAGTCACCTGCCAAGGACAGGTCGGTTCCTCTGAGCCTGGGCAACTGTGAAGAGAGCTGCTATAGGCTCCCATCACAGACACTCGCAACTTAGGACGGCAGTGTCCCAATAAACCCACCGTATGTGGAATGATCGTAAGCTGAAAAGGCACCCAGCGCACTATGGGGGTTGGTAGTAGCCCCGGTGACTGCAGGCTGCCTGGGGCTACAGGTCCATGGCCAACAGCACAGGAGAGTCTCATCCATGCGTCGCTGGCTTACTGTTGGGGCTTAGAGAGGAGATGTCTCCTACAAACCCAGGGCTAGATTGTGAGCGCTGTAACCTAATAAGTGGATTAATGCATTTGGACGATGAACAATTTAAAACTACAACTCTACTGAGAGGTAACTTCAAGTAGGAGGAAGTACACCATGGGGCAGGGGGACTTGCCTTTGGGTTTGTCCCTGGTTCCTCGCTGTCCTCTCTGTCTGTCTGTCCCTCTCTCTGTCCCTCTCCCTCTCTCTCTGTCTCTCTCTCTCTCTGTGTCTCTGCCTCTCTCTCTCTTTTCTCTCTCTCTCTCTCTCTCTCTCCCTCCCTCCCTCCTTGCTTCCTGACTGCCTGCACTGAGCAGTCTTCCCACACCTCAGCCACCATGTTCTGCCACATCTCAGGCCCAGAGGGTCGAAACCAGCTGACCAGAACTGAAACCATGAGCCCAGACAAACGTTTCCTCCTCCAATCTTTCTTTCAGGTTTTTTGATCACAGCAGTGAAGAGTTGAAGGACACACTCAGGCAAAGGCTGGATTTCAAGACTTGAAGTGAAACTTCAGCTGAATCCACATCACCTTCTCACTGACCCAAGGTCCCCCAGTCGCGACCTCAGCTCCAGTGAGCTCTGCTGCCTGCACAGGCTTTGGATGAACACAGGGTCTCAGCGCCTGTGAGCGAACGTCAATGAGTGCTAGCATGGACCAGAGTGGCCGTGACATTTTTGTACCCCGCCCCATGAGTGGGAGTCCTCATTGCTCCATGAGACCTTTAGTGTTTGGTGTTGCAGTGCTCTGGATTTTGGCCATTCTTGTGGGGACACAGTGGCATTTTGATGTTCTAATTTGCATTTCCTGTTTTATGGTTTGGACATGAAATGTCCCCTAAAACTCGCGTGTTTGCAGCGAGGTCCTCAGTACAGCAACGTTCAGAGTGGGGTTTTAAGTCAGTGATAGGATCACAGTGGACTGATCCATTTCCTGGTCTATTGGGAGGTAAGGAAGCTGCAGGAGATGGGAGCCCGTTGAAGGGAGTGAGTCCTGGGCTGTGCTCTTGGGGACTATGTCTCATCCCCAGCCCCTCTCTCTCAGCTTCTGGCTGCAGTGAGGGGACAGATTTCCTCTGCTGTGACACTCCACCCCATCTCAGGCCCAGAGCAGTGGCCCCAGCCAACCACAGACCAAAACCGAGTCAAACTAAACCCTTCCTCCTTTAACCTCTTTTCTCAGGTATTTGTCATAGCAAGAAAGAGCTGTATAACACACGCTCTCTGCAGGGTGCAGCAGCTTTCCATAGGCCTGTGTGCCATCTGCCTATCTCCGGTCACCAAGTTTCCATAAAGGTCTTTGTCCAGTTTTAGAATCCGTTCGTTCGTCCTTCTTGTTGAGTGGTAGGAGTTCTCTGTGTGTCCTGGTAGCAGAGCTCCATCCTCTGTCTTTACAAATGTTGCCTCTGTCTGCAGCCTGTCTTTTTATTCTCGTAACAGCGTCCTTCTCAGAGGAGACATTCTAAATTTTGGTGACACCTGGCTTTTCCCTTCTTTCATGGACTGTGCCCTAGGCATTGTACCTAAAAGTCATCAGAAAACCCAAGGTCATCTGAATTGTCATGTGTGCTATCCTCAGCAGTTGTCATAGTTCTGCAGTTCACATCTAGGCCTGTGATCAACCAAGTTTCGCAAAGTGTGTAAGGCCTGTGTTTAGGAACTTCGTTCTTTTTTCTTTTACTGCTCAGCTGACCCAAGGTGCGCGTTTTCGCCTCTGGTCGCTATTCCCTTCCTCGGCCCTGTGGTGTCTGCTCTTCCTCCAGCTCTGCACTTCTTGACCCTGTGGCTTGAGTCTAGGTAGGGTAGGCTCCGTCTCCGAATCTGCTCCTCCCCCTCGACAGTATTATGTAGCATAATCTGGCCCTTCTGCTCTGTCTACAAACTTTCGAATCAGTCTGCCTGGAGATATAGACATTTCCTTATTTTAAGAAGACAGCAGGTGCTTTCCTGTATGATTCTTCTTTATGACATTGTCCATGACTCTGCTGGTCCTAGTGTTGCTCGCACATTGGCAAGTATGACGCCCCTGTCACCCACCCACTGCGTAAGTACAGAAAACATGAGCAAGCCTTTGGGATGCTTTATGGCCCTTAAATATTTCATTGCGTTCATGAGCATGGTTTTTGCATTTTATAAAAGTGTCACTTCATGATCAACAGGAAATAAAATTTTGATCTTGCCCCACAGTGAAGAAGCACAGTTCAGGTATACTATTCTTTAATGATTTTAAGACTTTCTCAAGAAGCTTTGCATTTTCTTTTTAATAATATCTAAAAATGCAAAGCCACTGTTACTTAATTTTTTGAAATTTATATCTTGTAAAATCTCTTTGATTTAAGTGATCAATATGCAGATGCTTAGTTAAGAATAATAACTAAAGTATCAGAGGTTAAAATGAAAAGCACTCTGTTGCAACCATATTTAAGCAGTTCTATTAAGTGAATTGATTTCTTCTTATCAATACCACTGAATAGCAATATTTAGATGAGGATTTTGCATTACCTTCTGGACACCGGTTCTCTCCACTGACACTGATAGTATAAGGGAAAAACTGAATTAATCCTAAACTATTTCCTAGAATTAATACTTTTTATGAATCATCTTTATTATTCTGCTTATTTTTAAATTAGCACCAAAAATTCAGTATAAAATTTACATTTGGGGAATTGAGAAAGGTGAGTAAAATGTAATTCACTAGACAATACTTTTTTTTCAGTTTATAATGAAAATCAATTCAGTGAGAATGCTATGAACTCCTGGTGTACTTAAGAATCGCACAGGTGCTGGGAAAGGTGAAGGAATAGATAGTATTCTCTTTCCCTGAAGAAGCAGTATGCACACAAAGCCAGACGTTGAGTAACAATCCAGCAAACAGGAGTAGGCGTGGAGCATCCTGTGTTCTTCCATGTTGCAAGAACTCAGATTAACGGAAAGGTGATTCTGAAACAGGCTTAGTGTGGGAAACCTGAGGGTGTGCTCACACCGTTCACCTTGGCTCTAAAAGCATCTGAAGTCATTAAATTGGCTGAGGGAGAAGAGTGGACCATAGTTCAAAATGGATTTTGGAAGTAGGAGAGAAGACAAGGCTAGGCTGTGGAGATCTGAAGCAAGTTTAACAGAATGAAGAGGCTAATTCGATGAGAATTAAAGGTACACTGGAGAGGAAGCAGTGAACGGATTGGATAGCTGTCACCTGTGTCTCAAGAGGCGGTACTTGATTTTTAGGCCCAAAGCAGATCCGATTTTCCTTCTGCAGGAGAGCAGCACACAGTAGGTGAGGCACCCTTTCCTGAGGTTACTATAGCTGCTGAACCCTAAAGCTTGTGACCATGAGTCAGGAATCACTGTCAAAGATCCATCTCCAAATTTGATTTGCCCCTGGGCAAACTCTGAGACTGACCATTGGAAATCTTGGAAGGTATATTGGCTATCAGAAGCAGTCTCCTGTATGATTACACTGCCACATGTTATCACATGGAGATAAAGGTACTGTAGCCAATTCTACTACCAAAACAAATGAAGGGAAGGTAAAGAAAAAGAGAGGGAAGAAGGGAGAGTCGAAGAGAAAGAAAGAAAGAAAGAACTAGCAAACATGTTAAAAGGAAGGAAGGTAGAAGAGGAAGGAAAGAGATGCCAGTTTGGAAAAGAAAAGACAGTGCTAAGATGTGGAGTGTTTTTGTAAACCTGAGTGGCTGGCCACAGACACGGACCGACCTGGGCCTATAAGAAATGACTCAGAATTGCAGTGCCTCAGTAAGTCATTGTCCAAAGTATGTGCTATATTTCATCTGTTTGATTTTGCTTTTCATAAAAAATGATAAGATAAATCCTGTGCATTACTCTAGAGAAGATGTCCCAACAATCCTCGTGGCATTTTGTTGCACATGTAGGCAACATCAATTGCATCTGAGACTTTCCCTCATGCTAGTTGTTCTGTGTGTAAATTTCATCCTTAGTACAAGAAAGGACCTGGTTTATATTCTTAGGCTATAGTATAACGTGATAAATACACATAACTTCCAAATAGGTGTTCTTAGACTCCAACCTTCGTGTTCATTCTGGTAGTAAACTGAGATGTTCCCTGCCCATCCTCCAATACTGTACCTGTTTCAGTCAGCTTTTTCATTGCTGTGATTACAAGACCCAACAATAATTTTAGGAAGAAAAGTTGATTTGGGGGCTCACAGCTTCAAAGGTCGTAGCCATAGAAGGCTGGCTCCATTTCTTGGGGCTCAAGGTGAGGCTGGATATCGTGGCAGAAGGTCTGGCTCCAGGGAGCAGGGAGGAAGGCAGCAAAGGCATCACACTGGGAAGCAGAGCAAAGAGAACCCAGGTCAGATACAAACTCTGTACCCAAAGGCGCACCCCCAGTGACCCACCTCCTCCAGCCACACCCTGCCAGCCTACAGAGGATCAACTCGGTGATTGGGTTAAGGTTCTCAGAACCCAATCATTTCACCTCAGCCTTCCTGAACTGTCACACATTCAAACCATAACAGTGCAAACGTTTCAGGACCCACAAGGCAGTAGCAATTGCAAGCTTAATCACAGTGCTTAATAGACGTGGGAGTTACACTCAAGAGTAAGAAGTCATGCACATTTACACCATCTGCACTGAAGCAAAAGCTTCTAGATTTTGGAGAGGCAGATCCCTGAAAGTCATGCCTGGATGCTGGTGGAAAGAGTGCCAAACAGGGAGGGGCCTGCTGGTGGCTCCTGGATAACTCTGCAAGGGCCAGACCCGTGCATGCCACGCACCCACTGCAGGGGAGCAGAGGCCCAGCAGTGGGTGGGACAGTCACCCAAGGGCTACTCAAAGGATCAGGAACCCCTCCTGCAACTGCTTACCTCCTGCACTGTTTTCTTAGAGAAATCATTCTGGGGCACCCCAAGTTCAGTCCTGCTCCTCAAGCCATTGCCGTCAGAATAGGTGTGGATCTACATGCTACACACATCCTAACTCAAGGCCACGATGTCATGTCCTGGGTGCAAAACCAGGCATCCCTGTAGCACCGTCCAGCTATGGCTGCACAGATGCCACCTGAGGACCCCACTCTCTAAATTCAACCATCTGCAGAAACTCTGTGCTTCTGCAACGGAAAACGCCTTTTAAAATCTCAAAGCATTTGCTGGGTGTTTTCTCTAAAAACAACAACAGAAAAAGAACAAATTTTCACGCTTCCTCCTCAGATCCCACAATTTGTCTGGAGGATGCTGCGTGGGCCTGGGCCTTCCACCTGCTTTCAGCGGAGCCGATCTGGAAAACACAGCTCTGCGCTCGAAACTCAGCTTAGGAACTCAGCAGTAGGGGAGGAATTCAGAATAAAGGAAGTGTCAAGGGTTAAATGTGTTTATGTCCTTTCGAATGTTTTCCATGTTGGTAGCAGAGATGCTGTGTGCTTCAGCTAAGGAAAATAAATCAAATCAAATAAAATCACTGGAGCACTCTGACAACGAGCGGGACAGCCCTGTGGGAGGTTTCCCTACTGCTCTGCTGTTCTGTAAATAGGCTTTGACTACTGGAAGGCTCACTTTCTCACTGGATCAAGGTTCCTGGGAATTCACGGCCCCTGGGACGGGGCTGCTCTTCGCCCCCTGGAAGTGACAATAGAGTAGAAGAGGCAGTCTATGGGCTCTTCCGCTTTCCTACCAGTTGCTGGGGCTTCCAAACGATAGCCTGAAAGATGCCACTTTGGACCAGAACTGAGAGTGCTTGGGAGGGAAAGGCACAGAGGAGGGCTTCTGCAAAGCTCCTTGTCCACCAGAAGACTGGCTTTGCAGAGGGGGTACATGCCTGCAGTCTTCCCCTGAAATGTCTTTAACCCGGGAGGAGGCAACTCATCCAGAGGATGCTGAAAATCAGACCCAGGGTCCAGAGGAGCTTTGTCCCAGGCCATTGTCCCACTCATTTCCCCTATAAACATTTCCTACCCACCTCCAGGAAGAGGATAGTCTGGCCTCAGGCTTTTATTGGGCTTCATCTTCAGAGGGGCTGCTGTGCTCATCGGCATGTGAATGAGTTTGGGTGCCCTTTCTGCTGTGAACCCATCCATCTTTGGCTCCAGTGGACTCAATTACTGAATCTCCAGAGGGAGTGCCTGAACTTCCCTACACAAAACAATGCACACAGAGGCCTGGGGTGCTGGCGCAAGCCTGTCATCGAATCGGCTTGAGAGGCTGAGGCAGGAGGATCTCAAGTTTAAAGGCAGCCTCAGCAACTTATCCCATAAGCAACTTATCCCATAAGCAACTTATTGAGATCATGTCTCAAAAATGAAAAATAAAAAGGATAAAAGGGCTAGGGATTCAGCTCAGTGTGAAGTGCCCCTGGGTTCAATCCCCAGTACCAAAAAATGAAAATGCACACAGAGAATATCGCTTGGATCTGCACGCCTGTGAGCACGCTCCTTTCTCTTCTGACCTTGAGGTATATCAAAGTTTCAGTGCTGGTGTTTTCTAAGGCATTTGATGGTGCTTATAAAAGAGAAAACACCAATACTTTTGTTTGATCCCAACAGTGGGAAGGTAGTTTTTTAAAATAATACAAACATGTCATTCATATTTTTGTGTTAAA
This sequence comes from Aplodontia rufa, assembly GCA_004027875.1. NCBI lineage: Eukaryota > Metazoa > Chordata > Mammalia > Rodentia > Aplodontiidae > Aplodontia > Aplodontia rufa. The sequence goes on along the minus strand of PVKS010003212.1, from coordinate 94,153 downwards.
GCTGCAAAGGCATCGCAATGAGTGAGAAATCAAGGCTAAGCAGGATATCCGATAGAACTTTCTGCACCAGATTCGGCACATACGATGAAGTTGAAGATTTTGAGTTGGAAGCATTACCCTGAATTAGCCAGGCGGGTCTAACGAATCCCAGGCTCTTTATGATGGGCAGTATTACCAAGGCAAGAAAGAGGTCTGGTATTGAGGATGGGAGACTGCAGTGGCTTCCAGAATGTGGACTAGACAGAGAAATTAATTCCCAGCACTTCTAGAAGGAATGGGTCCTGACAACAGCTTCATTTCAACTCATAAGGTTCACATGGGACTTCTAAACCCCAGAATTATGAGATAACACATTTGCTTTAGGTAATTTCTTACAACAGCTATGGCTAATACAAGAACTAAAATCAGAACATGTAAAACTCAGAAAAAAATAAATTATGGCCTGACTACCTTCATTGAGGAAAAATATGCTTTCCATTGAATAGCTAAGAAAGGAAGCCCTTGAGAAATTTCCATGTGGAATTGTCCTTTTTTTTTAAGAGAGAGGAACAGTGAGAAAGAAAGAGAGAGAAAGAATCAATTTTATTTAGTTTTGCATGTGGCCTTCATTGCTCTGATACTTCGTTGGGCATGTGGTGCTGGGGTTCAAACCTGCAGACCCACGCATGCACTGTAACTGCTGAGCAACCGCTCCAGCCCTAGGAATTGTCTCTTGACCCCAAGTACCGACCTTCATTTTCAATGGGGAGAAGGAAGGGGCATCGTGCAGCAAGGGCAGGGGGATCCCCATGCTGGTGGTACAGGAGCATCCCCACACCACAGTGAGAATCTAGGTCGGCCCAGTGTTCCACACATGAATGAAACAAATGTGAACCTGGGGCTCCAGGGAAGCAGTCTGGTGTTGAGGACACACATTTAGAATTCTTTCGCTGACAGCACCATGTTTTGTCTTGGGACCCGCTTCTGCTCCTCTTAACATCCATGTGATGCAGACCTGAGACAACCTGAGCTCCTAGCCACCATGTTGGGATAGGTGTGGAACCCACTCAGCAGCCCACCAGAGCCACCGGGATGTAATGGCCACAGGCTTGTTTGCAGTCTCAGGAAAGATGTACTCTCTCAGTTGTTGGGGAGCTAATAGAATAGACTGTCACCCTAAGGCTGGGAGTGGCTTCCTAAGACCCCAAGGACAACACCTGAGTCCTTCTATAAATGAAGCCACTGAAGGAAGGTCTCAGAGCTCAGAGAGGAAGAGGGCAGGAGATGATCCTGAGATCCCACGCACACCCTGGGTGCTGTCATGCAGACCCCTACACACCCGGGCTATACCAACCGAGACGCCTACTCTTGTAGCTTTAGTAGCAGCTAAGACTTTCCCATGGGACAGGAGCAGTGTGAATTTTCTCTTCTTTACTTATGCACAGATCACCTCTGCCAGGGTGGACATTCAATATACAAATTAAGAACTTGTGGGGATGAGACAAAGAAAGACACCTAGAAGATGAGAGACCAGCGATATAACCTTCTACCCCAACTTTTATAATGAGAAGGTTCTGGCATCTAAGAGCACAAATGTAACCTAGTATAGGAGTTCAAAAGAGAGCAGAGCTGTCACTGGCTGACTGAGAAGCAGCAAAACAACATGGAAGCCACCGTGTTAGGGGCACGGAACGCTGAGCTTCAGAAGAGGAAGTGCTTCCTGTTCATCTTCCAGGTTGCTGGAAAGTTCTAGTGAATTGAACAGACAGGGCAGGATATCGTTTTCCTCAGTTTTTACAGAAGAGGAAGCTGCTGTTCAGAAATGTTATGTGCCTGGGTTGCTGATCTGGGCTTCTGACTCTAGCCTCATGCTGAGCTCTCGTGCGTGTCTAGCTGGCCCAGTGACAGATGTGTGCTCTACGACTTGTGGTGTTTAACACCCCCACCCCTATAATGTAGGTTTGCACTGGGTTCCTCTGAAAATATTTGGACATTTCAGTGACTGTGCTTAAGAGATTCCCTTGGCAATCAATATTTAGAGGAATGTGGCTCCGACGCAAATAAAATCACTCTGTCTTAACTCAGTAATCACCGGGAGGCAAGGCAATAGACGAGGCAGCCAATTTTGAAGGTGGAAGGACGGTATTCACTGAATAGCTACAGAGAAGTTTCTTTCAAAGCTCAGTGGAGGTTCAACCTTCCTGTCTACCTCGCTGGGGCTCCACTCAGTGGCCCTGACTCTACGCCAGACCCGTCCCAATCCTGCAGGCTCTTACTCAATAGTAAGAGTGTGGCTTGTGTAGGCCACAAGAACCGAGGGAAGATCAGGTTAGAAAGGCTTCAGGAAAGCAGGCGGATTCTCGTTGTGTAGACAGGTGTAATTTGCTAACCCAGATTCATTATGAGCTCAAATGTCATTCACTTCGATCACACTCTCTGGAGAACGGGGCAAGGACACCTTTCCCATTTGAGCACTTAATATTTTGGAAACCAAAAAGAGCCATAAACATTTGGTAATTCCAATAGTTTTATGGTGCTATGGGGTGATATTGTAGAGGGAAGGACCATGAGTCCATGAGACTTCGAGTAGCATGGAAGGTCCTTTGTCATCTGCACAGGGCACCTGGTGGAGCACAACACAGAGACTGTCAAGAGGGGTTGAGGTCAAGTCCACCTGTCCAGAAAGCTTACCAACACGAAGAATAAAATACACAGAAGTGGACTAAAGACTTGGATTCTTTTCCTGGCAGGAGTTAGATTAATTTATGCATTTTCCATCTAAAGTTTCCTGTCTGATTACACTGAGAAGAACAAAGTCATTAAAGGCAATTACCATGTTAATAGACAAGAGACTGAAAATGCTGAAGCTTGGGTGAGTCCATCTTCCTGTCACACACAGTGGCTTTCCCTTCCTCCTGTAGGTTTCCAAATGAATATGAATTGGTAATCAGCATGTTTCATATTCATAATGCAATCATAATGCATATTTGATTGAACGCCTCATTTAATAAACCAAGAAAATATTCATAAGATTTGGGGCAATAAGTAGAGTATGCATTTTTTACACTTTCTATTGAGGCTTAATTACATATGGTAAAATGCTCAGATCTTACATGCACTCTGTGGTGAGTTTTTAAAACTCTATGTCCCCATGAAACAATACCCAATCAGGGGAGTGTGCTTCCGTCAACCTAGAAAGTTCCCTCATGTCTCCTAGCATATGCTCTTTCCCAAAGCTGGAAGGGGCAGCGTGCTGAGCTACATTCCTGCAGATTGGCTTCACCTGTTCTTGAACTCCACTCCACAGAAATAGAAACGTACAAAGCACATCTGAGATGGATCCCTTCCTGCAGCGCGGGAGCCTCGATATTCACCGGAGTCGTGTGTATCCCTGTTTACCCCCTTTGCAGTTGGGAATATGCTGTTGAAGGAATGTACCACAATCCGTAGGGTCCCGTTGGAGATTGGGATTGTTTAAAATATTTGCAACTGTGGATGAAGCTGCAGCAAACATTATTGTCCAGATACTTGTGTGGGGCTGTTTTCATGTTGGATGCAGAAATACCTTACTACTGAATTGCTAAAGCATGAGCTAGGGGTATGATTAATTGTACAAGAAGCTACCAACCAGTTTTCCGCACTGGTTGTACCATTTTACACTCCTACCAGCAGGCAAGACATGTGCGTCCCTGCTGTGCCCTCTGCAGCATTCACACTGGAAGTCATGTGGGTTTGAGCCACTGAGGAGCCTTCGGGTGGGATCTCCTGGCTTCAATGTTTGCACTTCCTCAAACACTGACAATGTCGAACATCATTCCATGTCTTCTGTGACCCTTCTAATGCCCTTTTTTTTTTTGAGTTATCCAACTCTCAATAATTTTTAACTAGATTGCTTGTCTTTCTGCTTTTGGTATGTAAACTTCTGTATATAATTCACTTTCAATTCTTTTCTCATACATATACATTATGAATATTCCTTTTAGTCTGTGATTTGCATTTTTATTTATTGTCAGTTGACATTTTTAATTTTTATGAAATCCAATTTATCTTTTTCTACATATTTAGTACTTTTTGCAATCTAAGAAATGCTTGACTAGAAAAGTCACTAGAAGTATGGACTTTTTGCTGTTCTGTTGTTGTCGTAGAAACTTCAGGATCTCAGCCTTGAAATTTCAGGCATACTCCTTCAGTTTCTGTTCATTATCCTGCGAGGTGTGGATCAAGTTTCTGTGTTTTGCATACAGATACCCACTTGTTCCAGGATCATTTGTTTAAGAAGACTTTTCTTTCCCCTTTGAATCGCACTGGCACATTTGTGGAAATTAACTTTTCTGCGGATCTGCAGATCTGTCTGTGGCCCGCTCAGCCCCCGTGGTCCTGTCTATGCTAGAGGCGGAAGCAGTTACCTGGATCACTTGATAGCTTTGCAATAGCTGAGATGCAGAGTGCGTATCCTGAGACTTTGTTCTGTTTCAAGGTTGCCTTGTTTATTCTAAGCTTTTCATCTTTCTGTATCAATTTTGATGTCAGTTCTTCTGTTTGTTTTTATCACTAAAAAAGCCTGCTGAGTTTGCTAAGATAAATGTTTTAAAAATTCCTTTTCTCGGTGCTTAACTTTCCAGCAGGGACACCAAGATGGGAGACTAAACAGCAGCTTTCAAAGCAGGGAATGCGGAAAATGGGGGCCTAGAAACTTTTCTTCCAAGTCCAAAATCATTATTTGCCCTTTCAATCTCATTCTGTCATCAGAGTTCAGGGTACAAAAAGTTCATTGTAGTGGTTTCAGAGTTCATGTTGCAATTAACCTCTAAGGATCTACTGCGTTCACGTCCTGGTATAGGAAGAAAGAAGGCTATTCACAGTCACCTGAGAAAGCTGTGAAAATGTTCCTCCCTTTTGCAGCTCTGTGTGTGCCCGAGGCCAGATTTTCTCCCTCCGTGTCAACCGAAATGATTGAATACAGAAGCACGCAGAAGCACCCTGCTTCTTCTTAACCAGATAGTAATAAATTTAGAAGCGTTTAAAACAATGCCACGCATTCCTTCCGAGTGGGGGAGGTTGGGAAAATGTACCTTTCATTAAAGTGGGTTATTTATGTCCTCGTGAGTCTCATTAGGTTTAAAGTGCATGCTTTTAAAATTCCTGTTTTAATTTTTCATGTAGTAAAAATATGATAGTGATGACGCCCCCGCAGTTTTTCAAATATTCTGAAAATTTGTTAGCACATCTAGAATGCAATTTCCCAAGCAGCTCCTTTCTAAGGATTCTGTTTACCTGGAGCAGGTGGACGGTGCGAGCCATATCAGAATCATACACTTCTTCCTTTCTTTCTTTATCATGCGTCATGTTCGTATAATCTCTTTCAAGACTACATGCCTAATTCTTGAGAAATCTTTAATTCAAATCAAAATAATATTTTAGGATAACATTGAGAAATAAAACCAGACAGTATTTCTTCTCTTTAAAAGGCTTCCACTTAAAATAATCTCTTCATTCTCTTCTCTAATAGTTCTTTTTTAAAAGACTAGAAAATATTTAATTCCATCCCTAGATCCTAAAATCATTTGGATGTTTCAGGGAACATCCGAACACCCATATCGATCATCTTCCCATCTCTCCTTTACTCCAAAACCTTTAAAACAATGCATATAAATATTCTTGCTGTAGATTCATCTATTCAGCCAACAATCCCTCAGTGACTCAGGGGATGTGTCTGTATCTGTAGTCAATGAAACAAATGTATAATTAATTCTCAAGAAGCATTTCTTTTGACTACATATGAAATTTGAAAAAATAAACCACCTGGTCTATACTTGGGTTTCTACGAAGCACGTTCCACTCCCTTTTAAAATGACAACTCTACTGTTGCCTTTGGAGTCACCATCCTACACAAAATTACATCCTTTATCCAGATCCACACATTCAAAGTCATGTTCTTTATACATCAGGAAAATCTTTAAAAGTGCTTTTACAATTTTGTGCAAATCCTTCCTGAACTGTACTCTAAAGAGAAAAATCTAAGATATAATCATTATTCCCACACAGAAACATAAAAGCGGCAGGCTCTGGTGGTAGAAGTTGATTATACACTTGGCTTTCCACGTTCTTTGAAAGGCTGATATTTTTTTAAGAGAGAAGGACAGTGAGAGAGAGAGCAAGAGAGAGAGAGAGTCAATTTTTATTGAGTTTTTCACATGGCTTTCGTTGTTCTGACGCTTAGCTTTGTACATGGGTGCTGGGGTTCAAACCCGTGTACTCGCACATGCCAGGCAAACCCCGTAACTGCTGAGCCACTGCTCCAGCCCCTGAAATGCTGATATTTTTGAAGGCACACAGCCATTTTCTTTACCAAGACCAGGATGTACAGGAGCATTCTCACATTATCACAAGTGAAGCACACATAGTCCCGTGACCCCAAATGTGGATAAAATCAACAGCATACCTGGTGCATCAGATCAGAACAGAGCACTAAAAGAGGGTGGGGCTGCTGGTCTTGCAAAACAATGGTTGGTGTCAAGATGAGGTTGTTGGAGTGACTGCAGCCTTGAGGGCCATGAGGCCCTATGGGGGAGTCTTGGAATCCCTGTGGAGAGCCCCCCAATGGCAGTCACAGAGGGAAATGGTCATCTGGTCTCAGGTGGACACCTCCAGGATAGACATTCTCCTCTGTGCTAGCAGCCAGCCGGTACCACAGAATGTGGTCTCATTGGCTGGCTCAGCTTCTTGTAGTTCACTTCACATCCTGTGACTCCCAGCGGTTACTCCCTTATGTGAAAAGGAAGCAAAGCCAGCAGTACGTTCTGAGGTTGTTCCTACAGGTGACCTGGGAGCAAAGCGTGGCGTTACATACGCTTGATCATTCCTGCATCAGCCGTGGTCGGAACTGGAACCGTTAGCCTCTTTCCAAAGATAGTGGCTCAGGCTGTTCTCTTGACTTTGGAGGAGTAGAAATGTGAATGTCCTTCTGGATGAGAGGCTGGGTCTGACAATGCCCTCACTGGAGTGCCCCTTAGGTTGGGGCGATGGAGATCTCAGTATCAAAGGATTAATTCAGTTGTCCCCACACTGGGCATGTTGACCTCTTCCTGCAGCTGCCAGGAGTGTGGCTTCAAAGAGGCAGGCCTCTAAGGAGGAAGGAAGTGCGTGGGTTTCACTTGATTTCATTCATGACTGAGGTTCACACACTGTCTGAGGCCCCTTACTTACCCACTCTGCAATGTTCAGAGGTTGCCAGACACTTGAATACACGCATATTGGCTCAGGATGACCTTGAGTAAAGACACGGTGGCGGGGCAGGAAGAGGGACAGCCTCGCTGGCGGGAGAGCACCCCTGCAACCTCACTTGGTGCTTCTGCTGGAGATGCACTGAATCCCAAGGCCTTGTTCTCCCACCTACAGGAAGATGCCAGGAGGCTGTGTCAGGGGGTACTTGTTTATTCAGACAACAGCGGTGAGAGCTAAGGTGTTCAAGACACTAAGACAGGCACTGCAGCCATAGCAGTAAACAAGAACACAGGAATATGACTGAATATAATGCTGTGTAATATTCACGCGGTGCTTCCAAAGGTACCAGGGGTTCTCCCAAGCACCTTGCAAGTATTAACCCAAGGGAGGTATTATGATGGGGGGAGCAGACAAAATAAAAGACAGGATCTACAAGTTCATAAAGTGACTTTCACATGTGTTCCATCTTCAACCCAGAAGCAGAATATCTTTTACACCAGGATCCAGCATGCACACACGCAGACACACACGTGTACAAGAACTGCAATTAAATTGCGCTAAACATTTTTATGATGTGAGATGTACTTTAAAGCCTTTTGTTCTGTTCCAGAGCATTCTTATTTTAGTAAAAGTTATCCATTGCCTTTCACTGAAATGATAGCAGAAGTTGCCTCCCTAGCAGGGCTTACACACACGGCTCGAAACTCCATTGTTTTGTGGCAGGAGCACAAGAGGATACGGAAAGACGATCACAGAACAAGGGTAAGTATTCCAGTGTGTGTGAAAGCACTGAGGGGTGGGTGGTAGGAGACAGGAGAGGGCCCTCTGTGCCAAGGTCAGGAAGGGACTGGTGAGGGTGAAGCCTGGAAGAGGTTTCTGGGTGGTGTGTAGCCTGTGCGGGGCAAGAAGGAACCTAGCAAGGAGAAGAGACTGTGAGACTGCGGAGCCATGGAGGGGCAGGGGTTAGGAAGGAGAAGTGGCAGCTGCCAGTCATAGGAGGTCTTGAGGCCAGGGGAAGAGTCTGGCCCCAGAGCATTGAGCTGCTGAGGTGAGGGGTGCAGGAGGCTTGCTTAAAGCATGGCTCACGTGCAGGTGCCATGAGAAGGCTAGGCAGCAAGGGGCCGTGATGGTGAAGTGTGGGTGTCAAAGTCACAGGATTAAGCAATACCTAGAGAGCTTCACATCTGGGTGTGCCTGGGGGGCGGTTTCCAGGGGACATTGATGTGTGAGTTGGTGGCCCGAGCAGGGAAAGATCTGCCTTCAACATGGAAGGTACGATCCCATTACCTGGGTCCTGCAATGAACAGGAAGGCAGAGAAAAGGCAAGCTTGTTTCCTCTCTCCTGGAGCTGGGTCACTCTTCTGCCCTGAATATCACAACTCCAACGACCCAGTCTTCGGACGCCAGGACCCTCACTGACACTCTGTTGGTTCTCAACACTCTGACTTCAGACTGAGATGACATCATCAGTTTCCCTGGTTGTGAAGCTTTTGCAATGGACTGAATCACACTACCAGTATCCCAGGGTGTCCAGCGTACAGATGACCTGACGTACGACACAGCATCCATGGGCATGTGAGCTGATTCCCCCAATAAATCCTCTTTCTGTCTGTCCATCAGTTGCTTCTGTTTCTCTGTGGAATCATGACGAATACTTTGGTTATGTTAAGGTTATGGATAGACAAACATCATTTGGAATTCAACTAATATTTGCTTTCTTTATTTGAACTTTTCATGAATTTTATGTGAATTTTGAATTACTACAGATCTGAGAAATTGTTACTACTATTCTAGAGGTACCAGAATACCCTCTTGGTTCCCATATGCCCTTCAAATGACCTCATCCTCTGCACACTCCAGAAAGGACATCTCTGTTATCACAGGGCCTTTCATCAGTATCTTCTCTAACTCCATCCCCTTCACTTCCACCCCCTCCACCTCCACCACCAGAACTATCCCATCACTTCCACTTCCAACTCCACTACCACCACCATCATCACCTCCAACTCCACCACCACAACCATTCCATCACTTCCACTTCCAACTCCACTACCACCACCATCATCACCTCCAACCCCACCACCATCATCTCCACCACCACAACCATCCCATCACTTCCACTTCCAACTCCACTACCACCACCATCATCACCTCCAACTCCACCACCACAAACATGCTATTACTTCCACCTCCAACTCCACCACTATCATCTCCACCACCACAACCATCTCATCACTTCCACCTCCAACTCCACTACCATCACCACCATCACCTCAACTCTACCACCACAAACATCCCTTCACTTCCACCTCCAGCTCCACTACCATTACCATTATCATTTTCACCTCCACCAACAAAAACACCACCATCACAACCATCCCATCACTTCCACCTCCAACTCTACTACCACCATTGCCATCACCTCCACCCCCACACCATCTCCACCTCCACTATGATCATCACCTTCACCACCAACACCAACACCAATACTACTTCCACTTCTCTGACCACCACCATCACTACCACCATCATTAATTTCAACACTTATCAATTACTCCAACCTAAAGCATGCCCATTTCCTCTCAAGACCTGCCCTTGAGACTCAAAGACTGAACTGGGGTAAAATTTCAAGACTGGGTGACTAAGTCTGAACTAGGTACTGATCTGTGTGATCTACAGGAAGGGAGGTAGCCATGCAAATGCAGATACAGAAACAGGCCCACAGTGGCAACGATCCCAGAATGGAGAAGGATGTGGGGGTTCCTGGCTCCTGGCAGCTCTTGAAGGCATTACCTCCACATGTCTTGGGGCTTTAACACCTACATAAAGTCTGCTTGTGCTTTTAACTGTCCACAGGATGAGAACATTTTTTTCTGTTTGTTTCCAACCAGTTCTTAAATAAGAGAATAACAATGTAGAATCAAAATGATCATACCACTTCAGGAATAAAGACATTGTGAAAAATATTTTGCCAAATAATAGATTTATTTAACATGGCAGTTCATTTAGAATTAACTACCTGGACAGCACTATTGCTTCTGGCAACGAATATGGGAAACTCGTGGAGTTGATGTAATTGAAAGTACATAGATTATCTCTGCATATATTCTCTTTGGGGTAATGAATTAAGGAGGAATAATCCTGTGACTCTGTCAACCAATTTAGAGTGCACTTGGGTCACTAAGGGAGACATGAGATCGAGCAATGCCACTAGTTGCCCTAGACTTAAAATGCACATGTATTCATTTCAGTCCCTGATACAGGGCTAGGACATTCTTTCTGCAGCCAAAGCTAAGTTGACCATGGAGAAATTTGTGATCAAAGGTGCAATATTCCTCCATACCTATGTAAAGGGAACCGTATTGGGGCAGAAGGGCTTTAAATGCAGCAAGATCATAGTCTTGCACTTAATAAATTGTCAAAGTTTCGACCACCAATCCCAGGGAACTCAGAATGAAGAAGCTACCCTCTGGTTCTTTTTAAACTATACCAAGCTCAGGTCTGCCTCAGGGGAGTGGCCAAAAACTTATCTTGATATGTTTCATGACACATAGGGCATCACTGGATTTTTATTTTAAAGAAATTCTTGAACTTAAAGGGTGATAGTGCTGGTTCTGATGAGGGTCTCACTCTCTGATGAAGTTAATGCGTTTGGTTTCTGCCTGACAGCTGGGTGTGCATTACGTTCGGATTTGAGTATTTTAAGCAGTAAATCCATTATCTTCCAGACTGAAAGTTTTCCCTAAGAGAATCTCAAAGATAGGCTTAGAAGTAAAATACACCTTGTACATTGCTGAACTGAAACTTGATTCCTTGAAAGTAGTTCGCAGGTGTTTTGTGATTCATGTCAAAAATGACCTATTTCTCACTAATTCCCAAGGAACACTTGAAGAAATACTCAGGTATGTTGAAATGGTATGTCTGCATTTGCATAGATAATGAGACCGTTCCTGTCATCGCTTCCAGATCTTGATTAGCATCAGAGGGCTTTCTTTATTTTTATGATTTAAAAACATATTTGTTGTTAATAGAATACATGGTCTCTTAGAAATCATGGAAAGTAAAGAAATATAAACAGAAGTAAACAAAATTACCCACAATTCACTACCAACATTTAGTACCAAGAATACATTAGCTTGTGAGCATATTTTAAAAATTTTATTATAATTATGAGTATTATGTATTTTAAGCATTAATGTAAAACTACAGAATAATTTCCCCAATGTTACATTTTTATTGAAAATATGATCTTTAGGTGTAGCCTAGCTGTTCAGTACTCAGTGTAAAACCTGGGCCACCTCTAGATGCCTGTCTACCTACCTACCTATCTATCCATCTATCCACCTATTCTCTGTTAAAGTTTGCCTATAATAGATATTGAATACATTCCCCCAAGGTAGGCATCTGGATTTTAATCTGTTTGATTATTATATTGGTAGTTAAATTTAAATTCAGACTTGGTTGCTGTTTGCTTTCTTGGTTTCTTTAATTTGTTTGGTGCTCTGAAATTCTGGGAAGAGATAGTGTTCATATATTCCTCACTTAGTTATTGCTGCCTCATTTATTAAAGAAAAGCATCACAAGCTCATTGCTAGCATTACAGCCTCCACCTCAAACACTATGGAAGGCTACACAGTGGAGAGGAAAGCCCTGTTTCCCTCACTGCCCCAAGATCCCAAGACCTATCTGCAAAATGAGATAGGGTTTGAGTTTCCTACGTATCCTTCCAAGATTATCTTGGAACGTACAATCTTTTGCTTAATTTCATTCTTGCGCTTCCTCTTGTTTACATCTTGAATTAATAGACTTAATTAAAGATCTTTTTTAAAAAGTGTAAGGAAGCTTTGATTAATGGACATGTTTCTGTTCCCTGGAATGAAATCTCAGGAACACTGACATATGTACATGCTAACACACCTTCACAGTTTTAAGTTTTTAAGCCCTAACTCCTTGTTTAACTTTGCCATTGCTCTGTAATCTGTTTTTAGATATGCATGAGCAAGTATTTCCAAATGATCCCTCCCCCAGTTTGCTCACATTTGTTAGCATCATGTGGCTTTGAGACTTTAGTAAAATGCAAAGGTATTTTAGCACCCAAGTTATTTATACAAATACGGGATGGTATACAATATATTCTTCTTTGCAACAGGCTTTTACAATAACATTAACATTTTCCTAAATTAATATATCCATGTTACTCTTTTAAAAGGCTGTATCGCACTTCATCATATGTAACCACAGTTCACTGTTCATTAATTTCCTTTTCACAGACATTTAGAGATGTCTAGTTTTCTAACATTACTATTATTAATATTCTAATATTGCTATTAACTTCTTTTTACATATACATTTTTGTACTCATTTGTCTGTTGGAAATAAACTTAGAATTAGTGTATGGAAATTTTAAATTTGGTAGGTATTACCAAATTATTCCTACAAAGTATTCTTTCCAATTAATGAGCTGCTGAAAGTTCACAGGAGGACCTGTTTTTTTTTTTTTTTAAAGAGAGAGGGACAGTGAGAGAGACAGAGAAAGAGAGAAACAACTTTATTGAGTTTTTCACATGGCCTTCGTTGCTCCAACACTTAGTTGTGTACGTGGTGCTGGGGTTTGAACCCAGGTCCTCGTGCTCGACAGGCAAGCGCCGAAACCGCTGAGCCACGCTCCAGCCCTGTTTTTCTTTTTTTTTTTTTATCAAACTTTTAAAAATGTTCTGTGTGATTATTCAGAAACAACACTGTGCTACTGCATTAATTTGAATCATAGGTTGAAAAACTGAAATACTATATGTTGTTATCAAACATTTTAGCTTCTTGTAGCGTCCTGTCTTTATCATTTGCCTATTTTGATTGGATAATTTGTCTTATTGTCATTGCCTTGTAGAGAATCTCTGGAAAGACATTTGTATTTTGGTGGTCTAAACTGCTGACACTCCACTGCTTTGGTACAGTATGGCAGTCTCCACTGCTCTCTTGTGATCCCTCTGGTGTCCAACACGGTCCATGATCCCTCTGTTGTACCTGCAGGTCCGCGCTGTTCCCACGTGGTCCCCCGGTGTACCTGGAGGTCACCACTGTTCCCACGTGGTCCCCCTGGTGTACCTGGATGTCTGTGCTGTTCCCACGTGGTCAACCTGGTGTATCTAGAGGTCCCCGCTGTTCCCACCTGGTCCCCCTGGTGTACCTGGAGATCCATACTGTTCCCACATGGTTCCCTTGGTGTACCTGGAGGTCCCCGCTGTTCCCACGTGGTCCCCCTGGTGTACCTGGAGGTCTAAGCTGTTAACGCTCCATCCCTTTCGTCTCTCCTCAGTGCAGCCCTTCCTTCCTTCTGTCTTAAACTCTGCAGTGGTGTCCCAGTCACTTCCCTCCCGGACTCTGGGTACCCCTTTGCCCTTCCCCCCTTGTGGAATGTCTCCCTCCCTCTCCTCATGCTGACTTCAGTTTGCTTCTTAAGGCTCCTGAGTCCCTGCTCAGGTCACTGTCCTGATCAGACTTAGATGAGTCCACCCCTAAGACATGGCTCTGGAGTACTGGGAGGTCCCCCGCTGGGGGGTGATGATGCAGCCCCAGGGTTGGGGACCAGCTGCAGGGAAAGAACCTAGGACCTGCTGGGATTTGTCCCAGCTCCCTCCTAGCAGCTGGGCCCTGCTTCCTTCCCTCCTTGCCTGCCCTCCGCTCCCCTCAGGTCCCTGCCTAGGTTTGCACCTTCCTAGAAGCTATTCCTGGTATCAGATTTTTTTGGTAGAAAATCTGGGCTGTGATAAAGTTGGAAGTTGTTCCAGACGGTAGTTCCCAGAACCGAGCCAGCTCACAGCCGCAGAGTGCACTGACTGATGGGGACCAGGCTCCCTGGAGGAAGGGTCCAAGACTTCACTGCCTCTGGCTCATCTGCAGTTACTGGGGGTGTCCAGGCCACAGAAGCACACTGCTGGTGAGCTCTGACCATGTGCTGTCCCACAGGGCATGAGCAAGTGGATGGTTTCCACTTGACCATTTCAGGGAAGTCTGTTGTGCCAAGAGGGTGCACCTGCTGAGTACACCACTTTTTTGGTGAAAACATAAATGAATCACATCATCCCCCCAAAGGTAGATGACATTAATAGTCTAACACAGGTGGAAGAACAGTTTTTAAAATGCAGTTGGTGTGAGTTGTTCAAATTTTCAAGGATTTATAATTGTTAATTGGGTAAGTAGTGTGACAGAGAAAATCATTTCATGAAGGTAGCATAATGCTGAGGAATAAAATGTTGGAAGATAAAACGTTACTTGTCCAAGTCCTACAACTGTGCTGATTTCCAGTGCATTTGTGGTGTGGGTCAAGGCCACGGTGTCTCCCTCAAGCCGGAGACAATGTCCTTTGCCCTCCTCTGCTGTCCAGGACACCTGCAGTTGGTCGGCTCTTTCATTTCCAGTACCACTAGACCCCCACAGTCCCCAAGAGCCATCCCCACCAACAGACCTGCATATTAGTCATCTTTTTCTCTGTGACTAAATGACCTGACATAAATGTAGAAGAGGAAAAACTTATTTTGGCGCAGAGTTTCAGAGTTTCTAGTCCAAGTTCACCAGCTGCATTGACTGGGTAGGCAGACAGACCATCATGGCACGGGGTGTGGCAGAAGAAAGCTCTTTAGCTCCTGGCATCCAGAAAGCAGGGTGAGAAGCAGGGGCCAGGGACAAGATATAGTCCCCAAGGGCATGTCCACAAGAACCCACTCCTTTCCAGTAAGTTCCATCTCCTACAGTTTCCATAGTCTTCCAATAATCAATTAAACTATGAATCTGTCCAGAATGGGTTCATGCACTGCTAATATCAGTGCCTTCATGATCCAATCACTCCCCTCTGTCCCCACCTCTGAACATCGCTGCGCTGGGGAACAAGTCTTCAATACAGGAGTCTTTGGGGGACATTTCAAATCCCACCCACAATGGCCCATGAAGTGGGAGGGTTAATTAGCTAAGGAGCATCTTGCCGGCTGCCTGAACTGTCTCAGCCCGTTTCCTCATTTGCTCTTCCCTCCGAGGGAGTTGTCATGTGGCTGATGCACACGGAAATGTGCACCCAATTTTGTCCTGCAGGAAAGTACCCCTCCCCCTTTGTGTTGAATTTATTTTTCTTATTTTATTTCAGTAGCATTTCCTCATTACCTTTTAGCAGGAAATGATGGTGTACTTCTAAAAGAATTTCTTTATGTTTAAAGGCTGGGATGATTTATATTTACGAATAAATAAACATTTATAAAGGCGCTGTTACAATTTGGATATGAGGTATCCCCAGAAAACTCAAGTGGGACTGTTCAGAGGTGGCACGCTTGGATCGTAAGAGCTGCATTCTAATCAGTGGATTAATTCATTCAATGAATAATATAAATGAATTAATGGGTGGTAATTATAGGCAGGTAGGGTGTAGTTGGAGGAAGGAGGTTACTAGGTGTATGACTTGGGGATTATATTTTGTCCCTGGTGACTTGCACATTCTCTCTCTCTCCTCTCCTCTTTACTCCCCTCCTCTTCCCTCCCCTCCTCTCCTCTTCTCCTTTTCTCTCTCCCTCTCCCCTCCCACTCCTTCTCTCCTCCTCCTCCTCCTCTTTCTTCTTCTTCTTCTCCTCCTCCTCCTCCTCCTCCTCCTCCTCCTCCTCCTCCTCCTTCTTCTTCTTCTTCTTCTTCTTCTTCTTCTTCTTCTTCTCCTTCTCTTCCTCCTCTCCTTCTCCTTCTTCTCTCCTTTTCTTTCCCCTCCTCCTCCTTTTCATCTTCTCCTCCTCCTCCTACCCCTCCTCCTCTCTCCCTCTCCCTCTCTCTCCCCATTCTCTTCCTGGCTGTTATGACCTGAGCAGATTTCCTCTGCCATGCCCTCCTTCCACTATGTTCTATCTCAACTCTGGCCCAAAGCAATGGTGTTGGATGACCATGGACTGTCCCTCTAAAACTGCAAGCCCAAAATAAGATTTTCCTCCTCTAAATTGTTCTTGTCAGGTACCGTGGTGACAGCAACACAAAAACTGACTAAAACATATGCCACAAGCCTTGGATTCTAGCCTGAAAGATGCTGACTCTTATCACAGGAAAAGTGTTTTGTTTTGTTTTTTTTAAAGTTGCGATTCTGAGAAAATGCTTTTCACAGTGCTCGCTTTAGAATACAGGTTCCATTGACTGGAGACAGGACTGCCTATGACAGTTGGTCTAAGTGTTTATGGCAGTGACCACACAAGACCAGTAAAGACTGGTTAGGCCCTTCTCATCCTGCAGAGGATGTGGCTGGTGCATTTGAGTGATGGATTTGACGATACACATTCCTAACTCATTCTCTGTATTCCTCTGGTAGGAAGAGGCAGGAGAGGAGGTCAGATCAGCAATGTCACATCAGACCGTGAGCCACTGTTGGGTGCATCCTGTTCACATGAACTTGGTTTGTTTCACAGTTGTAGGAGGCACGATCTAATGCATCCTTTCACAACTGAGGTCCAAGGAGGGAGTCATTGCCCAAGACCACAAACAGTCCAGTGGAGCCAAGACCAGGTCAGGTCCACCGTGAACTTCCGTTACACCATCCTTGCTCTCCAAGGCTGCATCGCCACCTCTGTGAGCTCCTGCTGTCCCACCCGTCTCCTTCCTGACCACACTGAGCTGCTCACTTGCGGCTCTCCTGTTTGGGCCATCTGCTCTTCACGTGAACGCGTATTCTCCGTAGCACCTTTACCTTTGATTCTTTGTTACCTTCTCTTTCAGTCTTGCTCAACTCTCTCTGGGTATTTCTGTTCCGTTTCTCACCCTTCACTTTGTTTCTATTTCCCTTTCATCCTTTAGATCATCACGTTTCTGAAAGAGCAAATCAGATAAATTGGAAAAGGTGTTGCCAGTAATACATTCATGTTTTTAAAAAATTCCAAGTCAGGCTGACCCACGACTCTGCTTCCAGAGTTCCCCAGGGAGCTCTTGATGAGGGTACCTGGAGATGGGTACCTGCCCTCTGTGGAACTCTTCTGGAAGTTAGGCTTTGGAGTGGGGCAAGTGACAAAAAAGTTCTTGGGGCACAGAAAGAAGGAAGCAGGCAGAAATTAAATGCACGGGTATAAGTTCCACTTCCGCTTGGCCTCCCTCTGCCTCCCATCCGCACCCTGCCTGTCACTGTTGTCCTCTGCATTCTTAAAAGCTTCCCTTCTTTCTCCAGCTTTCTGTGCTTCTGAGCAATTCTTCTTAGGAAACAATGGCTACACACACTTCAGGCACAAAAATATGGGACGAGCCATATTGACAAGGTGCCACGGTTCAGTCCTACTGGGAACAGCACCCTTTAAATGTCTTGCAGAAAACCTAGCTGGCAAAGGGTTGCTGAGGACGAGTTTTCACTGGCCAGCATGACAGGCAAGCTGAACGTGGCTCCTGCCTGGATGCCAATCAAAGTTCAACAAGCGCTGGATGGAGCGATTTATTTCCCGTCTCTCCAAGGCTGATATCATCCCATAAGTAAGTGATGGCTAAGCACGACTGCTGCGGTACAATTTCTCAAAGTAACAAAGAGTCAGTCATGACCCATGATTAAACATCTTTCTGACCAGGGCCAACATGGTTCAGAACAAAGTGTTAATATGGCAACTTTTGTTGTGCTCCATTCTTGTCAGCATAACTTCGTCTTAATACCTCTGGGAAACTTTCTCAAATGTGTATTATCTTTGCCATAACAGGGACAATGGAAACTGTTATTGCATTTGATACAGAAAGGACAAGTCTAAGTAACACGATG
Organism: Aplodontia rufa; assembly: GCA_004027875.1. Classification (NCBI taxonomy): domain Eukaryota; kingdom Metazoa; phylum Chordata; class Mammalia; order Rodentia; family Aplodontiidae; genus Aplodontia; species Aplodontia rufa. The sequence continues at coordinate 76,206 of PVKS010003212.1, read as the reverse complement.
AATGATTGTTTGCATACAAAGAAGGACACCGTTCTTTTCTCCAGTGTGTATGTGATTTTCATGGCCTTAACTAGACATTCCACTCCGTGGAGAAGACCCCTGCATTTTGGTGCTGGGGCGTGCATATTGTGCATATTCAGCTGGAGAATTCGTGGCCACCCTGGGGCACCTGGAGGTACTCAGCATGGGCTGGGCTCTCAGTGTCCATGGAAGGTAAAGGGGGGGCACCGGAGTTAGCTGCTGCCTCTGGTTTACCTGAAGCATATTCTCTTACCCACAGTTGTAGCTGACTCTCAAGGAGAAAAAGAGACCCCCCCCCAGGTTCATGAAGTACTGGGAGGTGACCTTGCTGGACTAAGGCGGTGGGAACAGGCTTGGAAAGGAAGGAGAACAGGTCAGCGAGTGAAAAGAATCCACAGGTCTTGAAGGTTAGTGAGCTGGCTGTGCACTCACTGCAGACCCAAGATTTCTTCATGTAGCTTACATAGACTATTTAGAGAAAGAGAGGGGGAGAGGGAGAGAGTCACTTTTTATTTCGTTTTTCATCTGGCCTTTGTTGCTCCAACACTTAGTTATATGTGTGGTGCTGGGGTTTGAACCCGGGTCTTTGTGCATGCCAGGTAAGCACTCCAACCATTTAGCAATCTCTCCAGCCCTTTAATTTACATTTTGAGTCATTACCTAGATCTACTATATTAAATATTTATTTTCAGGTGAGATTCAAGGAATAAACATGGTTATTGCATTTTTGATCACCGTTGTGTTTTAGCTATTATCCATTACATTACTTTTCCATTGACTTCTATACTTATAAGAAGGACTATTCCTATTGTCACATGCTATATAATAAATTGAACACTTTAGATGTTCATTTTTTTTACAGAGAAAGACAATGAGAGAGAAAGAGAGAGAGAATTGATTTTTATTTCATTTTGCACATGGCTTTTGTTTCTCTGACACTTAGTTGTGTACATGGGTGCTGGGATTTGAATCTGTGTACTCACGCATGTCAGACAAGCGCTGTAACAGCCGATCCACCGCTCCAACTCAGATGTTCATATTCTTAATAGTGATTTTTTTATTATTTTTCTGCCCATACATAAGTTGATTTCACACCAGAGTTTCTGACCAGAAGTTAAAATGTCATTTTCTAAGTAAAGATTTTTATGGAATGTAGGAAAAGCATGTCCCAGGAAATTTTGAAATAAGTACATTTCTAAAGTATAATTTTTTAATGTCAGATGTTATATATTACTACAAAATTTAGCAGTCCTCCAAGTCAAATATTAATTATATTTGATTTTTTGCTTTAACACAATCTTATTTGAATTTCTTTCTATATAGATACTCCAACCTGCAGAATATTTCTTATCTATTTTTCACATACAGGTCTGAAGACCAGCCTCCACTATTTGGTTCTTTCCTGCTCGTAGTCCAGGAAGATCACCTTCCAGAACCACAGAAACCTGAGTGTGAGGTTCTTTTCCCACAACTACCACCGTGGCTGGGAGAACGCGCTTCTCCTGAGCGCCACACCAGCTCCACTGAGGAAAGCATCAGTGCATATACCAGGCACAAGAAAGAACATGTCCCTCAGCCCCAAAAGTTCCCTTCCACCCACTTCCAGCTGGTCCCCTCCTTCCTGAGCTAGCAAGGGCTTACTTTGAGCCTTGGCCTTCATCTGCTCTTGAACTTCACTAACTGGGATCGTGACCTTGTTCTGTCTACAGCATATTTTGCTCCTGGTTCTTGACACTCATTATTGGCTGATTTTTGTTGTTGTTGTTGGTTTTGGTACCCAAAGCCTAACTTTCAAAATCATTGACTGGTATTCCACCATATAAACATACCACAGCTTCTTCATTAAATCTCCTGGTACTGGACACAAGTGTCCTTTCCAGCTTGGTTGGTAGGGGGAAGGCCTTGTTCAAGACTTTTCTGGAGTATGTAGTTCCTTTTGTTTTTATAAATGCCTAACAGCGGATTGCTGGCTCATAGGGTTGGTATAAGTTTAGACTACCAGAAACGGCCAAACTGTTTTCTGAGTAATTTTTCATACGTAGTGTGAGAGTTTGTTACTCCATGATAACTTCAACATTTGGTGCTGTTGGGCTCTTTGATTTGAGCTATGGAAGTGGTTATAGTTTTGGATTAAGCTGTTTTCATGAGATTATTGGCTATTTTTATATTTATAAAACATCTAGTTAAATAATTTTCATTGGATTGTTTTCTTCTTTGTATTGCACTATAAGAATTCTGAATACATTTTAGATTTAAGGCCCTTGTCAAATATGCATGTTCTGAATATTTTCTCCAACTCTTAGTGATGACAGAAACGTTTTTTGGAAATATGATCCATTGTCATGTTTCCCTTTTCTGTTGAGTTCAAGTCAAAGTTACTGCAGATGGCTCCTCTGTTCTCCTCCAGCAGCTCCAGAGCAGTAACGGGGACTGTTAGGACCGTAACCTGCCCTGTGGTTTGGGTGTTTGGGAGCCTGGTCTTCAGTGTGTGGATGCTAACAGGTCCTGGGACCTTTAAGCGGCGGCACCTAATGGGAGCCCGGGAGAAGCCCTGCTTTCCACAGAAGCTGGTAGCTCTAATGGGCCCCCAGTTAGTTCTTGCAAGCCCACCGCTACAGAAAAGCAAACCCTGCCCTGCCCTGTGCTATGACTTCCTCTCTCGCCATGTCATCTTTTCCCACTGTCATTACGATGCCGTCCATTACGATATGATGCAGTCCAGGGTCCAGACTACCCTGTGAGCCAGACGAACCTATTTATCAAGTAACCTCAGGCATTTTGTTATAGAAATGGCAAGTGGAATAGTTTGTCTATCTTAAATAAATCTTTGTGATTTGTTATGTGTTCCTAATGAAATATTTGATAATTAATTAATTATTATCCCTCATTATCTCTATTAATTCTCCTAACTATATTCTACTTGGTCTGATATTAATACACTTTTACTAACTTCCTTACTACTTTTTTATAGTATATCTTCCTTTCTATACTTTTCTTCATCTATGATTTCTAGTCAAAGTGATTGATTCTTTTTTGTTTTGAATGTAGTTACACTAGTTTTTTTTTATTTTGATCTTCCAATTTCTGACTTTTTTACTTGGAGTGTTTATTTATTTCGGGCAAAATCGATCTTGTTGATCTCAACTCTACCACAATTTATTTCTTTTCATCTCAATTGGTTTTTATTCCTTTGTTCTTTCATTCTTATCTATTTTGTGTTAATCTATCACTACTAGAATTCTAATTTGACACCTGTATTGAATTCCATTTCAATATTTGGCTATTCTGAACTTCTACTTATAGTGAATTAAATATAATATAGTAGAAATAAACTAAGCTGAAAGAAAAAAATTAAGCTATATATTTTTAATTTTACACTACAATTATTTTTAGATGTTGTTCTAGGAATTAAAATATGTATTCTTACCTTATCATTGTGTACTTAAACCTAATAAATATTACTTCACAAATAATATAAAGGCTTCCAAGGTTTAATTTAACCTGCCCATATTTTGCTGTGCTCAAAATTTAATGTATCCTTTTTATTTTTTGCTATTGTCATAATTTTTTTAAAGTCATGCTACAGACTCCACAGAACAATGTAATAACTTGTGCTTTAAATATTTGGAATTCTTAATGACAGATTAAGACAAGAAAGTCTTTTATATCTACTCACATGTATCCATTCTTTCCAATGATCACGTATATTCAGTCTTTTCTTTTTCTGTGAGCCTGAAAACTTCCGTTACCATTTCTTATGGTTCAAGTCTATGAGACATTAATTATTTCAGATTATATCTTAAAAACCTTTTTTTCACATTCTGATGATTGATACAGAACTTTTAGTTACTGTTTCTTGGTGTGCATGTGTGTGTATGTATATGTGTGTGAGTGTGTGAATGTATCCATATATACATGTGTGTATACATATATAAGTGTGTGTGAATGTATACATATGTGCTTGTGAGTGTGTATGTGTGAATATGTGTATGTGTGTATGTATATATGTATGTGTGAATTGTGTATGTGTATATACATATATATGTGTGAGTGAGTGTGAATGTATATATACATGTGTGTGAATACGTGTGTATACATATTTACGTGTGAGTGTGTGTGAATGTGTGTGTATGTATACATATATACGTGTGAGTGTGTGTGAATGTGTATGTATACATGTGTGTGAATGTGTGTATACATAAATATGTGTGAGTGAATGTGTGTGTATGTATACATATATACGTGTGAGTGTGTGTGAATGCATGCATATGTATACATGTGTGTGAATGTGTGTATACATATATATGTGTGAGTGTGTGTGAATGTGTGTATGTATACATGTGTGTGAATGTGTGAATGTGTGTGTGTATACATATACACGTGTGAGTGTGCGTGAGTGTGCGTGTGTGCACCACACACACTTATCTTCAGGGTTGCTCTTGTATGGTCATTCCTCTTTCACAAAAATTAGACTTTTGGAATAATATTTTAAAATATAATTCAAGCCAGGTAAACTGATGCCTACCTATAGTTGCAACTACTAGAGAAACTGAGGCAGGTGGATTGCTTGAGCCCAGGAGTTCAAGGTCTGTCTGCACAATGTAATGAGACCCCTTCTCAAAAAAATATATATATATATGCAAATGCAATATATAAAAATAAATGATTATGCAATGAACCGTCATCATTTTTCAAGTACACATGACAATATGTACTAAGCAAATAGTACAGATTTAAATATAAATTTAAAACAAGCATATATTTTAAAATTATATAATTTCTAAAAGATTATTTTATTTAACCCTTATACAAGAATTTATTATCTAACTAACAATGATTCTTGTCAATAATAATATTGGATCAAATTATCTTTATGCTTGTGATGCAGAGTTTTTGAGATGAGACTGTGTACTCTGCTCCCACTGGCAAATGGAGTCTGGGCCACTACAAATTCCAGCAGCCAAAATAGACCGCTTCTAGTGTTTGCAGCCATTCCCAGTTAAAACTGGGAATCTGGGCTGGCTGCAGGTGTCTGCAGCCGAAAGTGTTAGCAGCTCTCCAGCTAAAAGCTGGGTGTTGCAGCTCTTGGTGTGGTGGGCACCCCGGGAATTCGGTGTCAATCTTCTGGGTTCTTGTCTCATGAATTTGAAGAATAAAATCCATGGACAACCACGGAAGGGGGAGTAAAAGGAGTAGGATTTATTTAGGAAGAAGAGCAGAGACTCTGCAAGAGGGAGGGGTACCTGGAAGCAGGACACCATCTAAAGGAGGTCAGGCCAAGGGTTATGTAGATTTGATTTGGGGTCTGAGCATAATTAACATTCATGCAAAGCAGGCATTGAGAAATGCATCTACATCATTGGTTAAAATCTACGTAAAACAAAAGTGGCAAATTCTTCCCAGTTCCCATCTGTGACCACCCCCATCTCTTACTTGGGACAAAAGTGAGCCTCATGGTCTTTTTGCATTTGAAGGCCCTGAGCACGCCCTGTCAATCACTCTACCAGCTAGCTCTTAGAGGGGGCGCTTTGTCCTGGCTTCCTAGCCATTTACTATCTCTCCTAAAACTGTCTCCTTGGAAAATGAGATTATCCATTCTGAAAACAATGCTTACATTGATAGGGATGTTTTCTCACAGAAAATGTAACTTGTACATACAAGCAGACTTTACTCTTCAGCATCTCAAAATATCATTGAGTTTCAAATGAATGAAATAATTTGCCCCAATTTTACATGTAAATAAATGAAAATGGTATGACAATACAAACTATATGTTTATTGCTATTTATTCATTTTCCCTCATCCCTCTGGTGTCTTGAGGCTGTGATCCAAACATTAAGGTTGAACAGATGCTTTACATTCTCTGAAAACATTCCTGGAGGGCTGGAGAGCGGCTGCTTTGGGAGCAGTTTCGTCATGCTATGTGCATTACATTTGTGGAATGGACTGATTCCACGATGAGCATTAGATTTGCTGGCAGGGTCAAGTACACCCCTGGAGTTAGACATTCACCATGTAAGAATTTTGTAAAAATAGGTGGTTGTGTGGCTGGAGCGGTGACTTGGCGGTTACGGTGCTTGCCCCACATGGGCAAGTACACGGGTTCAAACCCCAGCACCACGTGCACAGCTGAGTGTCGGAGTAATGAAAGCCATGTGAAAAACTCAATAAAAATTGATTCTCTCTGTCTCTCCCTCTCTCTCTCTCACTGTCCTTCCCTCTTTAAAATAAAAAGCAGGCCGTGGTAAGACAGGATGAGCTGTCCGTTGGCGTTTGTGTATCGCGATGGAGAAGAGCATCAATCAGCTTGATGGGACCGTATTCAGAACTCCAGCACAGTCTGCCCTCGGAATGGCAGAGTGGCTGCTTATGTTTGCCTGATTGTGGTGTTCATGCTTATCAGACTGTGTTTCAATATCAGATCAGAGAATCGGAAATCATCTTGCACAATCTGTATCTATTCAGCACAGACCTTGTTCTTCAGAATTACTAAGTAGCTTACAGTATGAGAAAAACTCTGCCATATGTTGAGCCAAAATGTATCTCTCCTTAACTTCAATTTTTATTGCCTTAATTTTATCCCAGTGAAGCTTCTCAAATAAGCTACTTTCACATATCAAGTCAGCTCTCAGTAACAGTTCCTTTTTATTTTTAAAGAGAGAGTTAATTTTTATTCCTTCATCTGGGTTTTGTTTTCCTCCACTTAGCTGTGTATATGGTGCTGGGGATCATACCCAGGTCCTTGCACATGCCAGGCAAGTGCTCTTCAACTGTACCACCTCTCCAGCCTTCAGTACCAGTTCTTAATACATTTGATACAAGGATGGAACCACAGATTGAAAATATTTCAAAAGAGCTCCTTAATTTTCACATGATAAACTAAGAAGTTCTTATTTCCCCCTTACATCATGTACCATTGGTGCACCAGGGGAGGTGAGGTCTCACATTGCTAAGGATGAAGAAAAGATTGGTTACATTGAACCCTTAATCTTGACCTTCTTGACATCTTTAGCAAGGCAATGGTTGTAAAAGATAGGCTTTATCAGAAGAGCAAACGCAATTAGGAATTTCTTCACATCCCCAGGGCAGACAGAGTAGGTTGCCAATTCAACCAACATCTGCCTCTTCTTTCCTGCTAACTTAAGCAACATTAAGTTTGGGTGTCTGCTCAGCACATGTTCTGGGACGGTCCAGGGAGTGGATCCCAGTGGATTGCACCATTGTGGTGATCTTACTGCTGTCCTAGTGGCCATGGTAGTGGCGTCTGAGGCATGCTTGCCTGGTCATTCCAATAACACTCGCTGATGGAAGTGACTTCAGTGGTTCCTGTGTGTGGGAGGAGGAATGCTGCTATATAGGAAACGGACATGTTCCCAACCTAATTGAGGAGGAAGTCCAGGGAGCAAAGCCCTTTGCGTCCTTGCTGTTCAGAGCCCTGCCATGGGAGTATGTGACACTGATAGCTGCAGTGCTCCACTTGGGCTCTAGAGGTGGCAGGCTAAGGAAAGAAGACTCAGGATGCCAGCAAGGTGTAGGGGAGGGTCCACGGTCCTGGGCATTAGGGCTGGTGGTACCACCGTCCGCCCCCAGACTTCTCACTGCCGAGGGAGTGAACTCTGTGGTTTATTGAGTCACAGAAGGTCAGGAAATCCTTCCCTGCCGTTGAAAGCAATCCTGGCCACTACCGCGTGTTTGGTACCAGGAGGCAGACCTCCTAGGTCTAGCCCAGCGCTAGGATTTTCATTTAATTCCAAGGATAGCAAAAAGAAATCTATGGAGAATAGACGGTAGAAAGCCTGGACTGCACAGTGAGGAGCAGAAGAGGACAGAACACGGGAGAATAAGGAGGGAGATGAGCCTTCTGACAGCCCCTCCCCATTCGGAGGCAGACTTTGAAACAGTTGGTGTGATCCTCAAATTATCCAACACCCAGTGGCAGGGCACCACGCCCAGCCAGTGTGCTCACTGTCCCTCATGCACAAGGGCGTTTGTGTCAGAGTAGCAGTAACTGTGCCAGGCAGGCAGGCCAGGGCAGAGAAGACTCGGCTAGCCAGCATGGTCTGCACCCCCGCCAAGTGGAGTGGCATGGACAGGACCCAGAATTCCCTGCACGACTCGGATGTCAGAAGACCTGATGTGGTTGAGATGAAGGCTAGCCATTTCCACAGGTGGCCCACAGTCCCAGGCAAAGTCACCAAGCCCATGGGCCAGGGAAAATAATCAATGAGAATTGACAGAAGTCCTGGTCCATCTGGAGTACCACTGAACCCTGACCAGGGAGACCACGAGTTACGTCAGCAAATATTGACGGATGACCAGGCAGGCACACCTCAGACGCCCCTGGTACAAGGCACAGTTCAGACTGAGGGTAACAGAAGTCCCTGGATCCCAAGCCTTGCTTCTTCTTGCATAGTTTACTTTCTATTCTCCTTACTACTAGTTGTCACTTGGTTAAGTCTGGGGACAGGACGGCAGGCAGATCCTAGAAGTGGGGCTGCTACATGTCAACCCAGAGCTTGGGTTACATACAGGGGCTGTTCAGTTACAGAATCAGACTGACAGCTCCACCCTCAATCACCTTCTTTCCCACCCAGCAAGGACAAGGCTGTGTCAAAATACTTACAGGAATTCAAAGAAGAAAGATTCTCTTCATGTGTGAGTGCCCACGTGGGCCTGGGAAGCGCCTGACCTCTGGGTAAAGCTCTCCCATGTAGCTCCCTGCATCCAACTGCAATGTGGTGTCTCTGAGGTCACCCTTCCCCTGTGACTTGATGACTTGATTTCCCTGCATCCTTTCTTTCTTTTTCTTTTTTTTTTTTCTAAAGAGAGAAGGATAGTTGTTGTGTACATGGTGCTGGGGTTTGAACTCGAGTACTTGCGCATGCTGGGCAAGTGCCGGAACCACCGAGCCACCACTCCAGCCCCTCCCTGCATCCTTTCTAAGGTGTAGTTCCCCAAAATAATATGCATTTTGAAAGAATCAAGTTTAGGTTTCATGTGTGATCATTAATCACTTCTAAATTACTGTATTTTAATTACCTTTACTACTGTCTTCCAGTAGGTACTATTGAATTGAAATGGATATCTCACCTATTTCCAAGACAGTTGGAATTATTTTTCTAACTAGGCACTATTTCAGATAGATCAATTTCAGGGCTGCCATTAATTTGCTAATATTTCTTGGGAATTTGGGTAGGGTATCCATTCATCATCAATCAGTGAAGAAATAGAAAAATTTCCAGGTGTTTAAGAGAAACAAGAAAGCTCACGGTATTGGAGGATTATATGGACATTATGATATAAATAAATAAATAATAAAATAAAGTCATATTATGACCATGGATAAGCTAGGGGGCTGGTCCCCTCTCTCAAGGTCTTTGTGTACTTTTTTTAAAATTTGTGCCCCTGCAGAGAAGATCAAAAGGAATATGAATGATCACTGTAAATCACATCTCAAGTCTTAGCAGAATGTTCCACATCCCCACAGTTGGCTCAGCACTGGGTTAAAGGTTCGGGTGGAACCTTCTGCTTTGGGCTGTGGCCAGGTGTTCCCTAAGAGCACACTCAGGTGGAGGTGCAACATGTCTGACAAATGCCTGTGACTGTTTTCTTCACGGTGTCCACAGCCCGTTCTTGAACTCTGGGCTCTGAAAGGAGCCTCAGTACCAGGCTAAGCACAGATGTCATTGTCTACACTGCAGTTTGCAGTTTTATTTAGCTGTATTTCACTGGAACACTGACTGATTGCCCCCAAAGGAGAGAAAGACTGAATATTGTTTGGATCAGTAACACTTCATTCATCCGAAGAAAAAATTATTCTGGAAGGTTCTAAATGCAAGAAGGTATCTGGTCAGAAAAGCATGAGTGAATCACTGGAATTATCTGAACTTTATTATGCACTGACGTTTGTGATTCCTTACGTCCTACTTCACAAACTATTTATTCTCTGATTTTCCCCTGAAAACACTATTGATGTAAGGTAAAGAAAGCAGTGGACTGCCCAAAGGAATCTGTAGCTTAGATTCAGGAAGTTTTGTTTAAAATGGACTTGATTGTGTTAAGCATCTGTAGAGCTAAGGACTAAACACAATTGCATAATCTTATCTCTGTGTTAGATAAGCAAGCACATCACTCTAGTGGACGCATAATTGCAAAATGCATATCTTAGGAATAGATATTTTGCACTCGAAGGAGGACTTGGCATAAGACAATTTGAACCTCCAAGCCTAACATCTCTTTCCTATATTTCAATCCAGATATTTTAATACTAATATCTTTAAAATCTATTTTCTTTCTTCTTCCTTTTCTTGTTTTTTCTTAATGATAAGCCTTCTGTTTGCTGAATTCCTGGAAGAATACATTTAGAAGTAGAGAGCAGCCCTTCCACTGCAGGGGAGACAGACCTTTTTTCATGTATTAGTTATTAGTCTGTAATACAGTAATGAGCGTCTAGGTTTAAAATTGCCTTTTTATTCCTTTAGCCTGCTGAGCATGAAAATGTCTTCGACGTTTCTCAGTAACAGTGTAAACACAGCCTGTCTAGATAGAGTTGGCACATTAACTGTATCTAGCCATTTGGGGGTTATTTAATCTAAGGCAATTGGCCACATGAACCCAGCAACCTTCCTGAGCATTGTCCCAGGCACCACTGTGTACTGAAGTATGGCTGAGAAGTGTGTTTCAGATGTCTAACGTACGAGAGAGCAGGCTCTGTGTCTTCGGGCCAGGTCAATTGATTCTTCATTGGAAATATCATCTTATTACTGGGACAGTATTTTCTATATTTAGCTAGCTTTATGTGAAAATTTAGTTACTACATCCATCTGTGTTTTCAGACACTCTACTTTTTAAGAGAGAGGGACAGTGAGAGAGAGTGGGAGAGACAGAGAGACAGAGAAAATCGATTTTTATTGAGTTTTTCACATGGCTTTCATTGCTTTGACACTTAGTTGTGTACATGGTGCTGGGGTTTGAACCCGTGTACTTGTGCATGCCAGGCAAGTGCCGTAACTGCAGAGCCATCGCTCCAGCCCCTCAGACATTCTATTTTTAAAACCCAGTGTTAGACACCCTTGCCTGTATTGATGTAGATCATCAGGTTTTTATTATAATCAATGACAAAATAGGCCTGGATACTCGTCATCTGTTACAACGCATTACTAGAAAGATGTCCTTTCAAAATCTTTTCTTTAACTGTCCCCATTCCCAAAATATTGTTTGGCAATCGTAGCCTGCTATTTGAAAAAGGAGTGTAGTAATCAGCTGGCAATGCTGAGAACAGGGAGGAGAAGGGAGGAAAGAGGCCAAGGGAGTGGGGAAAAGTGTAGAGGGCATATGGGGAGAAGCAGCCATGGGGTCAGGGTCGGGTGTGGCAGGGACCTGGGGACTTCCTGGGGTTCTAAAGCCTCAGGTGCCTGAGTCCAGCCATGGAGACAGGGCCGGGTGTGGCAGGGACCTCATAACTTCCTGGGGTTCTAAACCCTCAGGTGCCTGAGCCCAGCCATGGACAGCTCAGGTGGAGCAGGGACCTGCTGCAGTTCTAAATCCTGAGCCTAACTCAGGAGCTGTGAAGTTAGAGGGCCAGAAGGGCAGCTGCAAGCCGGGGAGCTGGAGGTGTGGGAAATGCTGGGGGAGGTTGTCAGGGGCCAGGGCTGTCTGGATGAGGAAGACCAGCTCCAGTCCAGCACAGGGGTCACAGAGAGTTTTGGAGCAAGAAGAAGGTCAGATGTCGAGTTCCATTGACCAGATAGGGGGTTATGTTTGCCATTCTGCTTGGGAGAGGCGTGCCTAATTACTAAGGTATGAAGATACCCAAGTACTGTCTGCAGTAACACTCTATATGCTGGGCAAAACACCCCCAAATGGACTGGGGTTTGATTTTGAAGGCTACCATTTAAGAGGAAAATTTTGTAATTTTATAATAGGAAATCTGTCACTCAGACTCAGGGCCATGGCATTTGAGATTTAGACGTATATTGCTTCTGTCAAAATGCTGGTGGGAAGGAGCAACATCCCATAAACCCAGCAAGCCTGGACTGAGCTCTATCCATTACCCCTGCACTCCAGCATTCACGCTGGGCACCGGTGGCACCCCAGGACTTGACAAATGGGACCCTTCCAGCTCCTGCCTCCTCGCCGTCCAGTTCAGTGCGGCTCAGCCTGCAGAGGGATGAGGTTCTGCGTGGGCACTTCATAAATCCTGCACATCCCCATTGGTATTGCCTGCAAGTGCTTTTCCAAGACGCCTCCTAGGAACTCGAAGTGCCAAATGCCATTTCCTCCTGATAAAAACCAAGCCTAGTTGGTACTCTATCCAGGTAATTGCTTTTTCTGGACACTTCATTTCACCATCATTTCTTCAGGATCTCACTTCGTATAAGCTCTTACCCTCTGCTCCATTGGTCAAGTGGAATTGGTTGCAATAGGAGTCCAATATTTCACGAAAATCTTGCCATTTTAGAATTTGAAAACACAATGACATTTTTAAAGATACAGTGGAGGACAAAGCTTAAAAAGCCAACATATAAATCCAATCTCTTCAGCACTTGAAACTTTTCTGTGTTATCACATTCCAACTAGAGCAATCTACTGCCATCAATGTTAATTGTACACTTTTTAAGAGAATTAGGTTGTCTTTTGTTTTTCCTTGTTCATGCATGTGTGATCCATCCTCTCTTGTCAAGCACTTCCTGTATTTTGCAAATTTCAGGTAATAGGAACATAACAGTGAACCCAAGAAACTGAACCTCCTGCTCTTGCTGAACTTACCTTTTACTGAGGAACGACAGATGACATTTATATAGAAGTGAGGTTTGTGCATCCGCTAAAATGATGACAGTGTTGATGCTTGTTCTTTCTTGCTTTGTACCAAAGCAAACAGTGCTTGTTGATAAACACTCAGAAAAAAAAATTTAACATGCCTTTTTGGTACAATTCAATTTCCATTGCTTACACTTGTGCTTTAATTGGGTGTAAGTCATTTCTTCCTCCTTGATATAAAAAATGATTAAAATGTAACCCTTTACTCAGTGGTGGTATGAGCATGTTTGAAATATGCTTAGAATAAATGACTTGTTCTTCTTACTCTGAAGATAAACTCACTGATGCTCAGGGGTCGTACATGACTTCTCCAAGGATATATAGTCAACTTGAGAGATGGAGCAAACTCCAGTGCTTTAAGGATGTTATTATCAGAACACTGGCGGTTATTACAGCACAGTATGGGATAATACTAGCATGCAACATAATTCATTTACAAATTCAAAAATAACATCATGAATCAAACAGTGTGGCGTGGCTTACAATCATAAACTAAGTTGTCTGAATCGAGTGAGGGAGGTGGATTGGACTGGGACACCCACCCAACAACTAGGTCACGGTTGTGGTTTTCAGAGAGGTCAGATCTTATTTCTTAAAGTACATTATTTTTTTCAACTTCAGGGTATAAACAGGGTTTTCCTTAAATTAAGAGATACTTTAAAATACAATTCTAGGTATCTGAACTGCCTGTCTAAGCTTCTAAATAAACGTGTTTTTTCTGCACCTGTCCCAAGCACACCTGAGAAGGGCAAGTTTTGGATATCATCTGCTGAACAAGGACAGAGACGACCATCTCTCACCCAAGGCTGTAGGCAGCTGGGAGCTGATTAGTCATTAACCTGGTCTCACTCCTTGGTGAGCTCTTGGAGGGTATGCCACATCTCAGTGCCAGTGAGAATCTTCTCAGTGTCACCAGACCTTGGTAGCATCTGCTCCACAACACCAGCACCACCTTCTCACGGGCCATGGACCCACAATCCTGCAAATCACTGGAAGTCAGATTCTGGAGACAATTCTATAAATATGCTATTTTTGTCACTGGAGAGAGAATTCAAAACATAAGCCAAGCAAGCAGGGTCTTTCAAAGGCATGTAGACATCATCTGGTGCTGGATGGGAAGGCAGAGCAATACCAATATTACGCTCAGCAGTTTTCTCCCCGCACTCTGAAAACTGAACTGCGGCAGAGTTCATGAACGAACTGAAAGAGTTAAAATGACTTCCAGGAGCCATAAGCTGGCTTTGGTCAGGCAGATTCTGTATTCTTATACTGGTTCAATAAAAATGTAAATGCTATCTGGGTACACAAAACATATTTCATGGTGATAATGAATGTGTTGACATACTGTTCATACTTTATTATATAAATTTTACTAATGTATTTGCCAGAGAAAAATGAATCCACAGGGAACTGCTCTGTGCTCAGTTCTCCAATATGCACAGGTCAGTTGGCACTCAGGGCTCAGTCCTTGGTGCAGTTTGTTGGCTTGCTTGTATTTAATCAGGGCTGTGGACATTGGGCATCCTTATTGACCGAGCTAATCTAACTGGATTTGAAATAGGTACTAGGAGATGGGCTATTTTTAAAGCAAAAGCCATTGATGCATAACCTGTCCAGCAGCATGATTACTTAAATTTGTAACTGATGAGTGTCATAGTGTTTGAGAAGTCTGTGAAAGATGGATAGGATGGGAGGGTATAGGTGGCCTGGAGTTCCAGGGAGAGGACACTTTGTCCCTAGGGAGGCACCCTCCATAAATAGGCTTGTATGCAGATGGAGATGTGAATGTTGCAATCCAGCCTGCTAGCAGAACTGGCTTTCTAATTTGCAGGCCATCAGCTAAATGGAAACAAGTTATTAAGAATTTCAAGGTGTTGGTGGCACAGCCTGTCGCCTAGTGCACAAATCGCACGCTGGGAAAGCCTGCCCTGCCTCGGTCTTCTGAGGATGGAGGGCTGCCCTCTAGTGTTGCAGGGAAGACAATTCTCTAATGCCCGCTTTTGCCTTCTCCCTCAGGCCCACTTAGAGCTTCCACAGTTGGTTTCTTTGTGCATTTTGTCACAAATAAATTGATAGAGACTAAATTTATGGGAGAGCCCCTCATGTGCCCCATGCCTTGCCCTCGCATGGCAGCCCTGCTACCCAAAGACATAGAAATGAAAAGAGGATCCTTGGGGTCCCTTTAGTGGCACTGGTCTGCCAGTCCCGGTTTGGTACTGAAGGCATTTTTCATTACACCACAGGCTGGTTAGGGTCATTATCTTGTCTCCTCCTTTTTACCCCTTTCAAAATAGAAACCCCTGTGAACTTTTTAAAAGGTATACTTGGTCCTGTTGATTACAAAACGCTGATAGAATAACAATGATTGTTATACTAGTTCACATTTTTTTGCGTTGTACATAAAGCATTGACAGAGACCCCCATAAAAATAAGCACTTAAACAAAAATGAAAACCTAACAAAAACTCCGGGAAGCCTGACATATCCTTTATTTTTATATAATTTTTCTAAGACCTTTGTCTATGACCGTGCAATTTAAATTGTAGGGGGAGGCATGCTCAGTTTTGTTCCTGTTTTGCTTTGTTCGTCCTGCTTCTCAAAACACTGGGAACTCCTTCAAGGCTTTCCAGAGTCCCTGTCCTTCCCCTCCCTGAACATCTGGCACATGGTAGGCACGAAATAAATATTTGTTCAATGAACTAATGAAGGAACGCCTGCTTAAAAAAAACGCTCCTAAGGGTTGATGCAGTCTCCAGACAGGGTCACTTAATTACATTTTGCCATCATATTTTAACAAAATCTCCTAAAAATTTTACGATCATTCCCTCTGCTATTTACGAAGCACACTTACATGGTATAGTCATTGGATATTAAAAAATACTTCACTGCCATGCTAAAAAGAAGGAGAAAGTAAATCTGTGTTCATGTTCCCCTCATGTCCTGCAGCCCTTTCCCCAATGTATCTAAATTACAGATTATTTTTCCCTCTTGCGTGGGTGAAGGCAGACATTTATCAATACAAACGGTGAGAAGCAAGAGTTGGAAAGAAGATGGATAAGTGTGCTGGTGGCATGGGAGAAGGCTGGGAATGCACAACTCTGCCCAACCCAGAAAGATCAGCACAGGGCAGGAGGAAGAGAGAATCCAACAAGAGAAAAGGGCCAGCTGCCCACTCAGCCACATTTCCTTCCAGGGATGGGACTCTGGATCTGTGTATGTCGGATTCATCAGTGATGCCTGTCATTGAAGCTTGCATTCAGAATCTCCAAAAGCCTAAAATTTATCGTAGAGTAATCATATCTCCCAGTCCCAAGGAAAGAATTAAGTTGGTGAGAAGATTTTGCCATGGGTGTTGATGGGCAGGGGGTGGGGCTGTGATTCAATTACCAGAGCTATGTTGACGGGTTATTGGAGGGGAGCTCAGTCAGGGTGAGATAGGGTCACAGACAGAAGACCCAACAGAAAAGTTTCATTCTGTTGCTAGGGCTGGAGGACCCACAGTGGTAGACGGGCCTTGGAACTACCAGAAGACAACAGGGGAACCCTGCTCATCCATTGTGCCTATCTCCTTTCGCTTTTCAGGTCCCTGGTGGGGTAAGATGTTCTTCCCCTGACCTTGTGCCCTGGACTCCAGTCTATTCCCAGCACCCTTACCCTCTGTCAATGATGTGGGGAGGTTTCTCTAAGATCTGCTGCAGAGATTGGCACAGCATGCTGCCTTTGAACCTTTACCACCTGCACCCAGAAGGCATTAGCTTGCTAAAAATGATCTCTGTTAAGTCTCCATGCCTGGTCTCCACCTCTGGGTTCTGTGCTCACCCCTCTCCTATCTACTCAGCTTACATGTCTCTGCCTCCTAGGGGAACAGGACAGCCTGGGTAAGCAGTAGTGCAGTTGGAGATCACAGAGGTCCTAGGGAGTCCTGAGCCCTGTCTATGAAAGACAAAGGAATGGCCCTTGAGCAGCTCATTGGTGACAGGAGAGGGAAGGACCACTGTGTCTTGGATTCCTTTGCAAAGATCTGGGGAGAAGGTGGAATTTGAGAGTCTTTGGGCCAGCAATAGTCTACCAAGAGGAAATTTCCAAAAGTGTGGGTTCCATTGGAAGTCAGGGATGAGACCTCCTGACCTCTAGGACAAAGGTCAAAGTCATGGACTCTCAGGTCTGCAGAGGTGGGAACTAGCTGGTCTTTCACTCACCTCCCCCACCCAATCCCCCTGTATGGAGCTCTGCACCCAGTCATGCTCCCCGGTGTGTCCTTGGGGTCATCCCTGCCAGGCAGAAGAGGATCTGCAGGGACCAAGACCAGCCAGAAGGGAATCGCGTAGACATCATATTACCCCCCCCCTAAAAAAACCACTGTGGCCTTAGGGCACCTCCAAATTGTAAATGAAAGCTTTGAAGTGAAAGGTGCAAGTGAGGATGCCAACCCGAGACTGGTAGGAAGTAGGGCTTCACTCCTTGATGAGGCATTTGGGAGTTCTCTTCTAAGGGTGCCCGCAGGTCCCCATGGAGAAGACTCCTGCCCTGACACAGCGGAGAGGACTGGAGCCTGGGGAGTCCAGTGCTAACGGGGAGGAGAGGAGGTTGGGAAATCCTGTCCACTGCAGAGAGGAGGGAAGGGCAGGAGACCTCCCCTTAGCACTCCAGGGTGTAAAAGAGGAAGTCCTCCGCTGAGTAAGGGGTGCTAAGTGAGCAGACGCCTGCTGTCCTGGGTCTGTGAAGGTCACACCACGCTGCAGCCCGCAGAGAGCTGGGGGAATTTGAGCTGGCAGTGTCCCTCCCCGCTGCCCTTCTAGATGGTGGAGAGGAGTTTGGAAGGGTCCCCCACCCGGTGTGCACCGAGTTCGTGGAGAGGAGGGTTGGACCCGCTTTCCGCTCTCCGCTCAAGGCGTGCAGTGGAGAGCGCAGAGGAGGGCGGGCGACCTTGTGGCGGTGTGTGGGAGGGCGGAAGGAGAGGGCGACCTGGGCCGGCAGCGGCGCCCCCTCCCCCGCCGGCCGCCAGCCGCCAGCCCCCGCCGCCGCCGCGCGCAGCCTGGCCGTCGGGGGGCGGTGGTGGGTGCGGGCCGGGCCGCCAGTGCGCGGAGGCCGCTGCGCCGCGCGGGGTGGGGAGAGGCGGGCCGAGGGGCCCCTGTCGCACCCGCCCCCTCCCGCGCGGTGGCGGCGGCGGCGCCTGGAGCTGCCCCGAGGCCGCCGCCCGGGCCCCGCCCGCGCGTCAGCGCGCCCAGCCCGGGGCGCCGAGCTCCGCCCGCGCCGGAGGCCCCTGCGCGCAGCTCCGGAGCCGGCAGGCGGGCGGGGTGGGACGCGGGTGGCGGCGGCTAGCGGCGCTGCCCCAGCCGGGCGCGCACGGCGGGCGCCCCGCGAGCCGCCCCGATGTGGCAGGAGGCGATGCGGCGCCGCCGCTACCTGCGGGACCGCGCCGAGGCGGCGGCGGCCGCGGCGGGCGGCGGCGAGGGGCTGCAGCGGTCCCGGGACTGGCTGTACGAGTCCTACTACTGCATGAGCCAGCAGCACCCGCTCATCGTCTTCCTGCTGCTCATCGTCATGGGCGCCTGCCTCGCCCTGCTGGCCGTCTTCTTCGCCCTCGGACTGGTGAGTGGCCTCCCCGCGGATCCGGCCCGCGCGTCCCCGTCCCTGTCCTCGGGAAGGACCTAGCCTGCGCCCGCGTCCCGCCCGGCGCTGCTCTAGCTGGCTGCTGCCCACCCCTCCTGCCTGCCCGGCCGGCCTTGCTCCAGCCAGGCTTGCGGGCAGGGGAAAAGTTTCACGGGAAGGCTTTGCCCAAAATAAAGTTGGCAGGGTGTTCACCAGGTGGACGGGCAGGGCATGCGGCTCCTGCGTCTCTGCACCGCTGGCAAACTCTGCGCTGTCCTGGGCGCCGCTGCCTGCAACGTCCGCTCAAACCGGGCTCCGCGAAACCAGCCCTCGGTCTCCTTGGGGCGGCCGCTGCCTCCATCCTCATCCGCCCTCGGCCCTGGAGCTGGTGGTTTAGTTTGGTCTGGGCGTTTTTAACTCTGTAAAAAGCCTGCCTTCGGAAAGTGGCTGAAGGCAAGAAAAATGAAAAAAGACATGACCGCCTACCGTTGCCTTTGCATCTGTTTTTGTTTAGCTCGGAGTCAGAAGGTGGTGGAGGGTTGAGGGTCGCGCACTGCGCATCCTTCCACGAAGCAGCCCTTCGGATGGACCCTCGCCTTTTGGTGCTAGAGCGTGGTTAACGTGTTTACCGCTTCCTGCAGGTTATTAAAGTGCACCTCATTGCTCCCAGCACAGTGCAGCTCAACAGCTGATGTGGATTTTGCCCGTTTTTATTTTTCAACAGAAATCCTTGGCACACTCCTTTGAACACTAAGAGGAGATCTGTAGATGGCGGTAACTTCCTGTTACTGCTCTCCTAAGTGTGTGGTTCAAAGTTTTTGCACTGCCCATGATATGCGTGTGCAGATTGTGTGCAAGCCTTCTATTATCCAGTGATTTATTTTTATTTTTATTTTTGTTAGTAGTTCTGGGAATATCTCCCGTGGACAGCAGCTTTTGATCTTAGAGTGTAAATTTATGCCCATATTTATTTACCTTTGTGACCAAAGAAGTACATCTTATATTTATTTCACCAACTGCTCAAAATAGCTGTCTCTGGTATTTGATAATTTGTTTTGGGTATCCTAAGCCAGATGGTGTGCACATATTATGCATGGAAAGAATTGTTACCATGTTTTTTAAAAAAAAAATCTCTTTTTTTCTCCACATTACTCCATGGGTGTACCATATTCAATTCTGTGAGATAAGAACAGGAAATCCCTTGGAGGAGGCTATAATGTCACAGGGCATCGACTAGTCCAAGGATTCAATGCCCGGTGCAAGGAGCACCTTTTGCTTTGAGGACAGGGGCTGCTCACACCCTCATCTGGAACCAGCCTGGAATATCCCTGGAATAGCATCTTTACCACTCTGTACTACTTTTAGGAGAGAAAAGGACTCGGGGAGACATTTCTGTGGGTCTCATTGACAAGCAGTCTCTAAAGCCTCTATCTTTTTTGGCTCCTGTGCTTGCAGGGAAGAAAACATGACAGAGTTTTCCTTTGGAAATCTGTTCTGCCTGGGCATTTGTGCTTGCAATTCTCCTGAGCCGGTAATTCTAACTGTTCTGGCTTGTTCTTTTCTAAATGGGAAGGAGGAGCAGCAGGTGATGGCCTATTTATAGAACCATTAATATAGTTAGACAGGTGTGAAGTTCCTGTTCGCTGTGCACTACTCTGTTTTCCATGATAGAGCACTCTAACTCTTGAACCTCATTGATACAGTTTTTCCTGGATGGGTCAGGGAGAGAGCTCATGAAGTCAGGTTTCAGTACCCTTCTCTGAACTGTCCTTGTTCTTTCTTCACATTTATTCTTCTTTGTATACTTCCTTTATGTTGGGGTTGGCTTGGTGCAAATGCTGGCATGGTATCTTTTTAAAACTTTATCCAGTTTTTGGATCCATTCTAATACCTTTTTTTTAGAATTATAAAGGGAAAGGGAAGGGAGGGATAAGGGAGGGTAATTGGGGGGGGCACTCCTGGAGATAATTGCAATATCCAGAATATTTACACATTTTATACACATTTTATATTATTTTGTTAAAATCGTGTAAGGTTGTTCAAAAAAAAAAAAAACTTTATCCAGGCCTCTTTACTATTCCTTGGTATGCTAGGTGTTTCCACTACATCCTTGTATTCAGCTAAGTCATTTTAAGCACGAAGTGGGCCTTTCCCATAGCATGGCTGTCACCCAGCATGATGGACAGTGAAATGGGACCTGTGTTTTGCTGTACTTGTCTGTGTTCTCACAGCTACTGTGTAGATCCTTAGCCGTGGTGAGCTGTGTGAAATGTACCATGGAGGGTGACTGGATCTAATGGAAAGGCTACTTTCAGATGGAGGCCCTGGCTCTGGGGCTATCAGAGTGGGCAGTCCTGGGAGAAATAGGTGTTGTCTTCCAAAACTGCATTGTAGGAGGCACTGAAAAAATTCTGAGCTCTCAACAGCTCATTTCCATTCTGGTATATAATTTTTTGGTAATGTCATAGCCAGCATTTCCACTTTTCAAAAGATGTTCTCCCTCCAGATAGTCAAAGGCAGTCGGCAGTAGGCACATTGAAGATGGAGTGGTGCTGAGTTACAGTTAGCTTATGTGGGTGGGGATGAGTTCAAGTCTCAGGATGAGCAGAACAAGGCTTCTGAGAGGTCGTCTTGAAAATGGAAATACTGTTGCTGCCTTGGGCCCTGCCAGGTTTCCACCTTGGAGCACTCTGCTGAAATAGCTGGGCTCTCATGTAATTCAGGAGCGAAGCAGATCTATTTTTGCTCCCTGAAGTCTTGGACGGATTCCTTCCTTCCTCTGAATCTCCCTGGTTTTGATTTCCATTAGACTTTCATCAGTTCTTGTAGTAGAAAACGTCTTGCAGTTTTCTCGAGGCATCTCGTGGTCTCCTAGAACATTTGGATTACAAAATGACTTTAGCATAACCCAAGTGCATAGAGATTTTTTTCTACTATAGGGAATTGCCTTTACATGAAGGGATTTGAAATATATATATATATATATATTTTTTTTTTTTTTTTCTTATGTGTATTTTTAAAAGGCTTTGTTTGGTTTAGTATTTTCCTAGTTGTTTTTGTTAAAAACATGATTTTACTTCATTTCAGTCTCTGGCCAGACTGTGATTCTGCTTTATTTGATGATGAAGTTAAAGTGATCCTCAAAGTATTTTTACTGTCCTATAAAATAAAATATGAATTGAGATGTTACAGTCTTGTGATTGGTTATTTTTTACATAAAATTCTACAAAATTGGTTTGATTCCCATACTTGTTAAGAATTATCCAAAGACAGGAAATAAATAGAACACATGATCCTGAATTTTTACATTCTGGTTAATAATATTTTCTGTTGCTTTCCATGGAAAGTTTTAAAGTCTGGTTTATATATATATTTTCTACATCAGTTTATTAAGTACCTATCAAGTGTCACGCACAAGAGAGTCTGGGTGGGATGAGCAAAATAAGCTTGACACCTGACACAGAAAGCTTAGAATTAGTGATTATAACATGTTGTTTTTGAGAGCGGGTTCTCATTTGTGAATGCATGAGAACCCCTTTTCAGAACAGAGTTCTCTCATTTCTGATGTTCAAGATCAGCCAGCTTTCTCAAAATTTGCCTGTAGTTGTAGGAAAGGTTGACATCAGTGTTTTAGTTTGTCAAAATACCAGCTGGTTCCAGCCAGATTTATTTTGGCTAAAGTTTATGAGAGTAGGAATGGTCAATATTTCATTTTGAATAGAAAATTTTTCTTCCTATGAATTTTACATCAGCACTTTTATTAAATATAAAGTATACTGTGTAGGGCTGGGGATGTGACACCAGTTTTATGCTGATAGAGTGAGCTAGCTTTTAAAAACATAACCATAAGTACTTTTTTTTTTCAGAGAGAGAGAGAATTTTTTTTCATTTGGCCTTTGTTTCTCCGACACTTAGTTGTGCGTGTGGTGCTGGGGTTCGAACCTGGGTTCTTGTGCATGCCAGGCAAGCACCTCAACCACTGAACTACCACTCCAGCCCCAACCATAAGTACTTTTCATTATAAATCAATTTTCTAAGGGTAGAAAAAATATCTTCATACAAAGATAAGTCAGATAGTCTTTTACTAGTAATGAAGAATAGTAGTATTCTTCCAAAAATAAATAAAGACACAGACCCAATCGTTTGTAGGTGGAAACTGGCCTTACTATTACAATCTTTAGGTGCCCCTAGTGGACAGCAGACACCCTTCTCTTGGAGGGTGGAAGACAAATGGGTACACCTCACGTCTCCTTGAAGATTACAAAATTCTGTGCGTTCTTTCTCCGGTCCCCAAATCCTGGGAGTGGGAAGGAACGAGCATGTTCCTCGGTGCTGGAGCAAAGGTGGCTAAAGAAACATCGTTTGTGCATTTCTATACATGCATGAAATTTTTCCTCTGCAGGTGTTTGTAATTGGCAACCAGTAATTCACTAAGTCATTTGAGTGATAATTTACCTGTGGCATAAACAAAGACCAAGGAAAAACTGTAATTTTCTGCAGGAAAGGTGGTTGCAATTTACAGGAGTAGCAAAGAGGATTTGGAAGCACCCTTTGGATGTTAAAATACATGATTAAGACTAGGAATGCACTCAGTGGTGGAGCACTTGCGTAGTATGCATGAGTGCCAATTTCATCCGCAGTGCCTAAAAAAGTTTTTTAAAAGAAAAAGAAAAAAATGGCATGATTTGGTGTATACAGATCAGCTTGCATTCTCTGTTGTGAAAAGACAGTAGGTGTAGTGGTTAATCCCTACCTGTGCGGGGATCCTCCCTTTGTCTCTTTCCACCCTTCCACTTCCATGACCCACGGCAGCTGGCCTTGTTTGTAAGATGGAACGGACCTGCCTCATAATGTGGTGATCCAACCCCATACATGTAAAGAAAGGCTTGGCACAGAAGGAGCCCCAGGGTCTGAACCAGTGGGATTTTCACTGTCACTGAAAGAACACCGGAGCCTTGCTGTATTAGAGCTGGCAGGCGCTAGTTCTACAGACGGGGAAACTGAGGTCCAGGAAGGCAAATCCATTTCTTCAAGGTCAGGCGGTGCAGAGCTGGGGCCAGCCCACAGGGCTACTGGCTTTTTCTACGTGGTTTCTCTGGGAAGCACTGGAGGGCTGGCATTCCCAGCTCTGGTCTGGGCACCATAGCAGAATTTGGTGGAAATTTCTCCTTCTGTGAGCATGCGCAGTCTTCATTTTGCTTTTCTCTCTCTCTCTCTTCCAGTGATGAGGAGATGTGGGTAAAGATACTTTTTCACCACTGGCTCAGTGAATTGGTAGAACCATTTTTTCCCATTATGCTAAATATTCCCAGCATCTGTCCCCTCAGGAGAGCTGCCATCTGTGCCTTTGCTCTTATTTGAGAAGCCTCTGACATAAAGGGTAGGGCATGCCGTAGCCGTTCCTGTTGAGTGCGACTCTTAGTGATTTAGAATCATACTTTCTACTGAAAAGAGGACGACACTGTTAGAGCTGGTATTACTCCATCACCCTTGTTTGATTGTTGTGCTAATCACATACTTGGTCAGTGACTGGGGAGTTCCTGCCAGACCTAGGGGTGCAATGCATTGGTCTACGATTCCATTCTGCAGCTTGGCATAGGCTTCAGGATGGCTGCAGAAGTGACCCCATGGCTTCCCTTGCTGAATATTTCCTGAGCACCCTCTGGGGAGGTACTAAGATTGGAGTCACTCTGGGTGACACCCCTGCTGAAGTTTCTCATCTCTGACACATGGACGTGATATCTCAAATGGCAGTTTAGCTCTCTGGGTTGGTCCAGCACTCTAGGCCCCATGGGTGGCTGCCCTCAGCCATGCAGCCTTCTTCCCTCAGTTATGCCTGTTTAAATTGAAGTCCTCTGAGTTGAGAGGGGCCAGTTCCCTTTCGCTGCCTTCCTTAGCCGAGCATTCCTCCCTGTGTTGATTTCCACCTCAATGCCTGTAAAACTCATGAACCATACAAAACACTTCATCTCCACATTACTGTAATCTCAAGTTCAGAATAGGTCTGTGCACTAATTCTTAAACTAATTGTCATTTTTTTCCAGGCAGAAATGTGGCATCCCCAGTATTTAACAAAACACTAAGAACGTAACAGGTGCTTAATTAACGCAGGCATGGAGCACCCTGGAGCTGTGTTCTTTCCCAGCTGCATCTCTCCCCTGAAAGCCCACTGGTGAAATCACAGCATTGTTGTAAACCTGGGTCCTGGCCTCAATTTTCCCTCTTATTATGTGTTCCTGTCAAGTTAAATTATCCTGTTCTCAGTTACTTTCATGAAATAAAATGAATAACAGAACTAGGTTCACGGCCCTTTGTTGGGAACTAAGCAAGATGGATCATATGAGCATTTAGTAAACTCCTGGACAATGTTATAGCCAAAACAAATGTGAGTACGTTGTTATATTTAGAACACAGAGGGATCTCCTTGTCAAGGGTTCTTATAGACAGATGAACACAAAATGTGTACTCAGAGTTTTAATTCTGGGTGTGAAAGAGCAGGGAATGTGTTTCTATTTATGTGATAAATGTTGCACATATAACTTTGAGTTATTAAATAAATCAGAGATGGGAAGCATAGAATTTTCATTGGTTCTTTTAGTTATACATAACAATAGAATTCGTTTGGACATAATTATAAAGGCATGGAAGATAATTTGCTCAATTTAGTCCCTAGGACTTCCCCGCCCCCTTTCCCTTTCCTCTACTCTACTGATCTTTCTGCTATTTCCCTTTTTTTTTTTTTTAAATTATCATCTTGTGGCTGTACACAATGGTGAGATTTGCTGTGGTCTGTTCACATGTGTGCCTAGGAAAGCTAGGTCAGATTCATTCCACTGTCTCTCTCTATCCCATCTCTCCTCCCTTCCCTTCATTGCCCTGTCTTCTCTACTGACCTTCTATTCTTTTTTTTACTAATCCACAAGTTTGGATCAGCTTCTGTGTATCAGAGAAAACATTTAACCTTTGACTTTTTTTTTTTTGAGAGAGGGACAGTGAGAGAGAGAAAGAGAGAATCAATTTTTATGTAGTTTTTCATGTGGCTTTTGTTGCTCAGAGACTTTGTTGTGTACGTGGTTTGAACTTGCATATTCACGAATGCCAGGCAAGTGCCATAACCGTGGAGCCACCTCTCAAGCCCCACCCTTTGACTTTTTGAGATTGGTTTCTTTCACTTAGCATGATAGTAGTCTCCAGTTTCACCCTTTTACTGGGAAATACCATCAACTTATTTTTCTTTTTGGCTAAGTAAAAGCTTAGACTTTTTTTTTTTTTTTAAGAGAGCAACTGAGAGAGAGAAAGAGAATCAATTTTTATTTTAGTTTTTTTCTCTGGTTTTTGTTGCTCTGACACTTTGTTGTGCACATGGTGCTGAGGTTTGAATCTGCGTCCTCATGCATGCCAGGCAAATGCTGTCACTACTGAGCCATTTTTTCAGTCCCCAAAGCATAGGCCTTTGAATACTAAAATTCTTGCCAAATTGGCATCCATGCAGTCTTCCGTTCTTTTCAATTCTGTTGACTTGATAATTTTACATAAAATGACCAAGAGTAATAAGACGATATTTACAGCATGGTTCCATAGTTCCAGACTGGGAAATGGACACACACTGGTGACTCTAGTTGCATTTGGGAGGAGAGAGGATTATCGAGTCACCTCGTGTGTATGGTCAAATGACAAGATGAAGCCTGTGCCCACTCACTGCTCTCTTTGTATAAGAATCTGCAGAAGTAAATGGCATGCGGAAGGGAATGAGAAGGGGCTGGAGGAAGCTTCCAGCAGTCCAGCCGGGTTTGGCAGTGTTGCAAATATTGCTTTTGGTTCCCTCCTTCACCTGGGCTTTTCCCACTGTCTGCAGAAGCCGCTCAGGTGAGAGCAGCATGGCTGGGCCGGTGAGAACCCCATCCAGAGCAGCTGTGTCTGCAGTTCTGAGCCAGAGTTTTAGAGGAGCTCTAAGAGGGGCAGTGCGGGAGAGCGCACCAGGTCACAGCCACTCACGCTGCAAATCTAAGGCAAACTGCATCGCAGTCCAACCAAGGCACCTTTGAAAAAGCTGGTGCTTGAGGTGGGGACTTTCAGTTACTGGGGCAGTTGGAATGTATTGAATGGATAATTTAGTGAGATTGAAGCATGCGGACGTGAAGTACAATAGCGTTTTAAGAACTTTGAAGTTCTGAAGATTTCTCAAGAAGGTGGGTATTGTCTGAGAGAATTCTGAGAGGAAATCCAGTCGCCAGGGTCAGGCTCCAGCTGGGGAAGATGGCAGATCCACACCAGGAGACCTGACTGCAGGTCTTGGAATGGAAGATTCTCCCACTTAGGCCAATGTCCTCCACCATCCTCAGACATGAGGACATTGGGACACTGCAGCCGGGCCAAGCCAGAGCCCAAAGGTGCCAGCTTTTATTCCAGGACTACTGTTGAATGTACATATATGTGTTTTAGTGTCCTATATTATTTTTTAAAAGCTATGTAAAGAATAAAGGGAAAAATAATTAAGATTTCAAGCAATTACTGATGTGTAGACATTATATGGAAAACAAAACTTTAGTCCATTACTAAAACCAACAAAAGCTATTGGTGTTTAAAAAATTATCCCAAAAGCTCAGGTGAACGCAGGTGAGATGGATGGTGAGGAGATGCTTGTGTAGCCCACACCTGCTTGACCTGACGCACAGGTGAGAGGGATGGTGAGGAGATGCTTGCGTAGCCTACACCTGCTTGACCTGACGCAGGTGAGATGGATGGTGAGGAGATGCTTGCGCAGCCCACACTCTGCTTAACCTGATGGCTGACCGTTCCCCAACATTCACTGGCAATTAATTAAAAACATACAGCTTCGATATTCTTGGTAATCGGACTTTAGGAGCACAGAGTGGATTAATCTTTTGATTAATGTAATTAGTCTTGGATTCTTGCTTTCTATCCGGCTCACTTATTTATTTGCATTAACATGAACACCCGTGAACAAGTTGGCTAGGACTTCTCCAGTGACGTTTTGCCCCTGGATGCTCCACCTGTGCCATCCTGCTGTCTCCCTTCAGACGCAAACTTCACACTGAAATTGGTTTTTATTGTTCTTTGCATTTCTTTATATTCACTTTATCATCGTACACAGAGGAAATGCTGTAGAGACAGTCCCAAACTTACGATGGTTCCTCTGAAGGTTGCTTGACTTGTGGACGGTGTCAAAGTGAGACTCAGTGGAACCACACTTCCTCTCTGCACCAGCTCTGTGCAGTCGGGCCCATCTTGTGGTGCTGGGTGGCAGCAGTGAGCCCAAACTCCTGGTCAGCCCCATAAGTCCCTGTCCTGCCACGTCCTGCGGTGTCCTGTGCTGCTGCTAAGCAGGGGTGCTCAGGAGGTGAGGTGCGCGCAGCGCAGTTCCACGTTTGCAGTTCCACGTTTGCAGGCCTAAGTCTGTTTCAGGTGGAGGGCGGCTGTGTAGTGCGGTGTGAGGCAGTGGGGATCCACCAGTATACATCTCTTCTGTAGAGAATCGGCTTTCCCTGATCCGTTTCAGTGATTCTTTCCGCATATCTCTCAGAATTCCATATATGAGTCTTGGTTTCTTACGGGCTTGTCTCTGTATTGGTTAAGATTGTGTTGTTATTGTTTTCAAACCTGAATGCTAAACACACACACACACTCTCTCTCTCTCTCTCTCTCTCTCTCACTGTAATTACTGAGGCTTCATATTAAAGTGGGTAGAGCAAGCAAGTAACATCATCTTAGTCAACTGTCAAAAGCACCTTGGTCATGGTCATTCCTTTTTTTTTTTTTTTTAAGTGAGAGAGAAAGAGAAAATCAATTTTATTTATTTTTTCATGTAACTTTCGTTGCTCTGACACTTCCTTGTGTACGAGGTGCTGGGGTTTGAACCCATGTCCTCGTGCGTGCCAGGCAACTGCTGTAACCATTGAGCCACTACTCCACTCCACCTTGGTTATTCTTAACCTTTTATTTTTCCATGTAAACTTGCCAATCAGTGTATGTCAATTTCCATCTGAAGACTCTGCTGGAAGTTTTAGGATTTCCGTATTGAATCTATTGATTCATGGCTGACAGTTGATAATTTATGGCATTAAAATTTTCTGCCCCTGTCATGGATCATTTATTCATTTGTGTGCTTCAGTAAAGTGCTGCTCTTGCTCGTAATTTGCTCAATCCATAAATAACTTTGTAGCTTGTTGCTTACTATAAATGGCATTTTTCAAATGTTTATTTTATTATTTTGCTGCTCGTATAATGTGATGTAAATGAGCTGTGGATATTGGTCGTATACCCAGCTATCTGCAATTGCATCCTGCTTATTACGGGTAGCTGGATTGCAGGGTCGTTCTGGGGTTCTACACAATCACATTATTGACGAATAATGAGTTTATTTCCTCTTTTCCAGAACCAAAGTCTTCAGTTTCTCTTTCTTATGTTATTATGCTGGCGATATGATAGTGAGGATTGGTGCCTGGGGTGCTGGCGGTCTTTCCTGCTTTCAGGGGGAATTCATTCATAAATCATCCAATTAGCATGATGTTCTTACGGGTTTTCATAGCCTCTGAAATTTCCTTTTATTCTAATCTACGAAAAAATTGAAAATGTTGATTGGGTATTGGTTTTTACCAAATTGAGATAACCATGTGCTTTTGAGGCTGTTTTTCATCTGTCAATGCACTGAATCATAATTATGGATTATCTAACATTAAACAATTTCTATGTTCCTAAGACAAAATCAGTTTTCATGACATCTCATAAAAGGTTGGTGGTAATATGCTAATATTTTATTTTATTGAAGATTTTTGCAAATATTCTTTGGTGAGCTAGATGTGGAATTTTCCTTTATCAAGCTATTATTTCTTTTCTTTTTTTCTTTTGAAAAGAGAGAGAGAGTGAGAGAGAGAATCAACTTTATTTAGTTTTTCATGTGGCATTCATTGCTCTGACACTTTGTGGTGTACCTGGTGCTGGGGTTGGAACCCGTGTCCTCACACGTGCCATGCAAGCACGGTAACTGCTGAGTCACCCCCCCCCTTAGCCCCCTATTATTTCTGTTTAAAATTTTACTTTTTCTAGTCTTATAGGTCAGGAAATGTATCTTCTTTTTATTTTTTTAAGTTATTTTTTTAAAAACTGTGTTGGAGAGAGTTGATATGATCTGCCTGGAAAGGCACCAGGGTTGTGGCTTTCTTTGTGGGGAGGTCTTAAAACTTCTGCTCCACAATCTTTGATAGAAATAGATTACTTAGTATTTCAAATTTGATTTCTTTGGTTATTATCATTAATGTGTTTTTCCAGGAACTTTTGTATTTCACCCAGATTCTCAGATGCAATGGCATGCATTTGTTGAGGGCATTCTCATGTTGAGGTTCTATAGGCACTGCGAGTTTGGAACTGTCCTTTATCTTTGTTTATGTAAAAAATAAGAAAAAAGAGCAATGGTACGGGTGTAAATTCAGGTGGAGATGTTTATTGGATTTGGTGCTGTGGGGCCAGATGCCATAATGAGGGCAGGCATGGGAAGTGACAGCAGGCAGGGGAACCGGCATGCAGGGAGAATGGCACACAGGGAAAATGGTGCTCAACCTTCCCCAGGCAGCTGGTTTTGTTGGTTAAGTGGGAGGAGTTGATGATGGGGTTGGTCTTTCAGAGATTGGCTGGTGGATCCGTCAATCCATTGGAGCTTGTCTGCCAGCATCTTGATTGGCTGTTCTTTTGGTGGGCAAACTGCCCTGTGCCCAGCCCCTTAGCCAGCCGCGTGGCCTGGTGTTTTGACTGAAGCCACGCCCCCAGCCAGCCTAAGAGTTTATTCTATTATATGTGTGTTTGATTACTTTCTGTCCTTATCTTTATTATTTCCTACTATTTTGATCAGAACATATCTATGATCATACTAGGAAAGCTCAAAACTCCAAAATCCTTGGTGACATCGCACAGCAAGTACTACTGCTCACTCACAGAGAGTGAGTCAGCGGAGGGGCCTTGGGGTCCTCACACAGGGATCCAGGAAGTGCATCCTGGAATGCATTTTCTTTCTCAGTTGCTAGGGTGGGGTGGAGAGGGGTGGTGCAAGGCTTTACCGCGCAGTTAGCATCTTACACGCGCAAAGTGACCTTGTTTTCACCGCCAGAGTAAGCCTTCCAGGGTTCTTTTGTTGCATTCAAGTCCATCAGGAAATTTTCAACAACAGCCTCCTTGCTTTCCTCATGAACCTTGGTTTGGCCAGGCACGGCCACAGTGCTCATTTCTGCATCTGCATCAGCTGCAGGGGCTTAAAGGTGGGGCTGCTCTCTTATCTGCCTGGAGGTAAGTGCTGGCCAGCAGCTGAGAGTCAGCTGGGACTGTTGGCTGGAGCATCTTTAATGGCCCTGCTGAATGATTGTGTGGCTTCCTCAGAGTGTGCTAGCTGAGGTACAAGAGTGATCATCTAAAAGAACAAGGTGCAAGTGCTTGGTATTTTTATGAAAGAAAACCAATTTCACCACGCTTTTGGTTGAGTATCTCCAAGACTCACCCAGGTTCAGTAGAAGGAAATACAGAACTCTACTTGGTGAGAAGAGTGCCAGCCACATGTGGGAGAGGATGTGGTCACCCATGTGTAGGAAATACAATCTACTACAATACCTTACATAAGTCATGCCAAAATTCAGTATGTCTGGAAGGAAGATTATCAGTTAGCCTGTGCTGTGTAACAAACCACCCCCAGATTGGAAGAACTACTCTTATGCAGCTCAGAGTTTTCAGGGTGGGTTCTCATGATTGGTCCTGTTCTAGCTCATGTTTGTGTGGTCAGCTGACAGATTAGTTATTAGCTGGATGTCCTAAGATGGCTTTCATTTACATGTGTGGCCAGATGGCAGCTGCAGCCATGGTTCTTGGGTTGGATGATAGATCACTGAACTGCATGTCTCCTTTCATTTACCAGGCTAGGCAGAGTTTCTCTGCATGAAGCTCAGAGGGTTCCAAAGAGCCACAAGGAAGGGGGAAAGCTGCCCATCTCAAGTGTTGTCAAGTCTGTGCTTGTTACTTGACTGTCGTTTTACTGTCCAGAGGGAGTCAAATCATGTTGGCCAGAGCCAGTGCGGGGGAGAATTATACAAGAGCATGGCCACAGGGCAGGGAATTATTGAAGCCAGCTTTGCTGACAAAGCCATAGCAGAGAGGGGAAGCAGGGTGTTTGGCAGCCCTAATTACTACTGCAGTGCACCTGCCTGGAAGCCACAGGTTTAGTGCATCCCCTGCTTAGGAAAATACCCCTACTCGAGAGAACCCTCTCCGAAGTCCTGCCCAGTCAAGGCAACAGGCTCGGTCAAGGGTGCCTAAGAGAAGGGCATTCCTCTTTCCAGGGCAACCGTGACAGTCATTTCTTTCTTTCTTTCTTTCTTTTTTTTTTTTACTTTTCTCTGGAATCTTAATAATTTTATGACTTCATTGTATAATTGACAAAGTTGTATATATTAAAATATACAGTGTAGTATTTTGATATAAGTATGCCTTATGAAATGATCCTCATCATTAAGCCACTGAGCATTCATCACCTGACATAGTTAACCTTTTATGTGGATGTGTGGTGAGCATTCAAGGATTATTCTAATAGCGAATTTCAACTATACGTTATATTGTTAACTATAGTTACCAAGTTGTATGTTGGATCTCTGTATTCGTCTGATAACTTAAAGTATGTATTTTTTGACCATCTCCTCATCTCCCCAGAGCAGTCATTTCTTTATGTAGCCTGGTGTGACTTCTCTGGACCTGGAGACCTGTTGTCTGGAAATATGGGTTACAGCTGCCTCACCTAGAGGACCCCCCAGCAAGCCTCCATCACTTGAGGGGAGGAGAGTCACATGCTAGGTGCTGGCTTACAGCAATTCTGAATCCACTGGCAGGAATTCCAGGGACCCCACAGCCAAGGATGGCTCTTGCTGAACCTCCTTCTAGCAGCTCTCTCCACCCACTTCCTGCCAGAGCAGACAGAACCCCAAGTTCTAGTTTTCCTTTTCCCTGAGCAGGTCCATCCAATTGGGAGAATTTACGGTCCCACACTGTTAGCAAACCTTAGCTCTGAGTCACCCTTACCCATGCAAGTCTCAAAAAAGGGTCATCAGAGTGTCAGACAGCACTCCAATAGTGATGGGCATCTTCGATTTGCATGACAACTCTGTGACCCATGATCCGTGTTCAGGCCCTTCTAAGATCTGGCCATAAGGCAGCAACTATTTCTCAAAAGGAAGTCTTCATAACATGCTGGTTTGGGTGGATAAGTTGGAATTTTCAAGGAAACTTGAGAACACAGCATAGCTGGTCACCCTAAGGGACCAGGACAGGGAGCCCATAGGAAAGCCCGTGGGAACTGTGCCCTCCTCAGCTCCCACCTCTGGGTGTCTGCAGGGACACTGATCGCCAGCAGCTGGAACATGGGGAGAAGAGGAGATCACAGGGAGCAGCCAGTGAGGACACGCAGAAGCCAGCCCTGGAGCACGTGGCCGCCATGGTCATATCTTCCTGAAGTCTTTGGGTCAGGACTTTTGCGCCTCCCAGACAGGCGCGAATCCCTCTATTGTTCAGCTTTAACCAAGAACCATGCCAGGAACAGGAATTCCCAGCAAATCCAAACCGACCCCAGAGCAATTTAGCTCAGCTCTAAAGCCTGTCCCTTCCCAACCAAGCTCCACAACCATTGATAGGTTCTGTTTTCATTTTTCTTTTAAAATTTGTGTTGTATTTTTTCTATCAAAAATGTTACTTAGAATTGTGCTTTTCATGTCATGAATATGTGGTGAGCTTCCACAGTTGGTGGATTAGTTTACTTTTCCCTCTGATATTACAAATTTATGTTTTATTCACTTTGAAGCAACTTTACTAGTTTTCTAAGTGCTTGAGTTGTGATAATTGCCTGTGTATTTATTTTAGTCACTTTTGTCATTGGTGTAACCAAAAGATCTGACAAGGACAATGAGAGGAAGAGAAGTTTATTTGGCTCACAGTTTTAGAGGTGCAGTCCGTGATCGGCTGATGCCGTTGCTCCGGGCCCTACGTGAAGTACAGCATCATGGCAGAAGAGTGCGGTGGAGGAAAGCGGCTCTGGACAGGTCCCCAGGAAGGGGAGGGAAAGCTTTGCTCACCAGGGACAGAAGGCAAAACCAAAGTCCTGCCCTCAGGGACCCATGTCCTCCAGCCACACCCTACCTGCCTGGAGCTACCACCCAAAGTTGATCCTTTCAAGTGGATATTGCTCCCGATAGGAGAAGGCTCTTCATGGCTCTTGCAACCCCATCATTTCACCTCTTACACTATCTCACCCATGAGCTTTGGGGGCTACCTTATGTTTCATGCCTAGCAATATTCATTGTGTACTTCATGGTAAAATGAAGTTCGACTGTATATGCACTAAGAACCAAAAGGATTTTTCTGTTGTACACTTGTGAAAGTAGATATCAACACCCCCATATCTGTCTCAAGTCTGTGTCATGCACACTGTGCATACATCTGTGTGCAGTGGAGGCCACCAATGGATACTCGGCCTCTACTCAAGGCACCCAGCAGCAGAAATGGAGGCGGGCCTCTACCTCAGCCTGTCTGACTTCAAAGTACTTCACTGAAACACGTTTTCTAATCAGGAAGCATTACTTTATGTAGACCGTCCTTTCCCATCTAAATGAAAAACAGTACTTTCAACAACAATAACAAAAACATGAAATGAGTACGTGGAAGGCAATGAATATACAGATAAACCATTCTGTGGAATAGCCTCCAAGAGGCCAAGGAGCTGTCACATAATAAATAAAAGCAATGGGTGTTTAATAGGCCTAGCAATTAGAAGAAGCTACAAAATGACCAGAAAAATGCATCGAAAATGAAAGGGGAGAGCGATTGGAGCCATTACCATTGCAGTCGATGAAACTGCAGACTCTCCTTTGTAAAAGGTGTCTGAGTACCTCTCATCTGCTGTGCATTACATGGGTTTTTGAAGGTGTTTCTAGTACTACTAAAGGTGTTTCAATACATTTCATTTGTTTGCATTGTATGGAAAGTTTTTTTCCATAAGGTGAGGAGGGGTTGGAAAAATAAAACAAATATTTAATTGGACTTGATGATGTTTTATTTTGCTTATCAGGAGTGACTTTGCTTGATCCTTGGAAGAACACAGCCATGGGGTGTGGCTCTGTGCTCCTCTGCTTCTGTGTCCATGGGGAAGTGTGGGCAGGGGAGAAGCCATGCTTCTGTTCTGAAAGCATGTCCTTGCTAAATTTCCTTAGCTGTAAAAAAGGGCCACAGCATGAACAGCGAGATGGGGAAAAAATCCATTTGGAAGCTTATGCTTTCATTTTTTTCATGTGCTCACGGTTTTTTGACACCCATATGAAATGTTCTGTTTTGTAAAGAAGCCCATATTAAACCTTGTTCAGAGTTGGGGATCAAAGGTGGATGAAAAAGAAAGAAATAGCTGTCTTCCCCGTCAGGGAGTCCCTGTTGTTCAGTGGGTAAGGTAAGGTCACCGCCCCAGGAGCAGCAGCTGACCGACCGTGCAGCACCGCTGGCTATGTGAGACTCTGGCTTCCCCAGCAGGTAGCTCTTACGCTGGAAGCTGGCACGCCTCCTCTGGTGTGCAGAAGGTGCCCAGTAATGTCACTAGGACTGCATTATGGCATAGGGGCCGTCCTCCCTAGAAACACATCAAAATGAGCCTGCAGCTGTGTTTGTATAAGGGTGTACGTAATCACTAACTCAAAAAGCTTGTGCTTTTTTATTGTTGTTCTCATATTTTTTTTTAAGAGAGAAGGACAGTGAGAGTGAGAGAAAGAGAGAAATAATTTTATTTAGTTTTTTTTTTAGTGTGGCTTTCGTTGCTCTGAGACTTCGTTGCGTATGTGGTGCTGAGGTTTGAACTCATGTACTCATGCATGCCAGGCAAGCACCGCAACCGCCAAGCCTCTGCTCCCGCCCCTGTTTTTCTCATATTTAAAAAAATTAAAATATTCTCTGCGTCCCTAAGGGAATTGCAGGAGCCACGCACTGTGCCACTGTGACTAATAGAGAAGTCACCCTGTAACCCAGACAAGTTACTCCTCAATGATTTCATTAAAAATAAAAAGAGAAAATAGGGATTCCAATATTTTAATCAAAATCAGCATGCAGTCTTAGGCACTGTACCTGGGAGGAGACGCCATTGGGTCTTTGTGTTTACAGAGAGCTTTCCAAGAGGAAGTGAGGAAAGGCCACTTCCTGTGAGGACTGCATCTCAACCTTTGTTCTTGCAGAATCTAATTTCACTTTACTGTCATGCATGGCTTTCCCACTTTTTAGGCTTTCTGGAGATAGAAGAGCCAGAGAATCCACAGTTGCCTCTTTTCTGCTAGATCCATGGAAGTAAAAGCCATACTAGAAAAACAACTTTGTGGTTATTTATTGGTTAGTTTCACATGCACAGTGCAGTTGAGTTCATTTTGCAAGGCTACAGTGTAGGGACCGTGACCTCAGAGTTGCTGTGCTCAAGTGACAAGGCTGTCACGTCCCATGCATGTTGATTCATGGTGTCTTGTAGCCTTTTGAAACCCTTTTGAAATGATGGTCAACATTCCACAGAGTAAGGGGAACAACTTAGGGACTTAATCATGGACAAAAATGATACTGGGGACACACAGTGAGGACATCTCTTTGATTCTCTGGTTTTTTGCCAGGGCTGGAGAGGAATTGTTTTGGCCAGGCAAGGCAGGCCCCACTTGGTGGGGCCAACAGGGCCAGAGGGCTGGTCACCTGCCAGCAGACCTTCTGAACCATCCCTCCCCAGCTCCACACCCAGTGGCAGCCCTTCTCTATTCCTCATTTTCCCCAACTGTAGAATGGTACTAGCACTAGGGTCCTCCTCATAGGGTTGTTGTAAGGATTAAGAAGATTAATAAGAGTGTGTAGCACACAACATAGTGCTTATGAGCATTTATTACTCCTGTCCCTGTTCCTCCTTTCCAGGTGTCATTTGACATACATAATCATATGAGAGAAGGGGAAACCAAGTCAGTTGAAGGGGATCCAGTTCTGTCCCCATTCTGGGAGCCCGGGAGCAGTTTGGGTGTTCTGCTCTGCTTCTTCTCCTCTCTGAGGATAGTGGCTTAGTACCTGGGTGGAGCCATTTCCAGTGTGAAGCTGGATGTGCTGGTGGGATTGAGGAGACAGACCTGTACCCACCAGTAAAGCTTAGGGGTTACCTGGCTGCTCTATGAGCCCCAGACTTATCATTACTTTAAATACTCTAAAACCTCATTTCAAGTGTTTATGGTCATGGCTGTGTGTGTATGTGGGTGGAAGGGTGCTGGGGCTTGAACCCAGGGGTGTCTCCCACTGAGCTGCTTCCACAGTCCTTTTACAGTTTTATTTCTGCTTTCTTTTGATACAAAGTTTTGCTAAATTGCTGAAGATAGCCTCAAGCTTTGGCTCCTCCTGCCCCAGCCTCCCGAGCATCTGGGATTATGGATGTGTGCCCCTTGGTGTTTTGACTGGCACTCCTGTGATACCTTCACCTACTTGGGTGAGGATTAAAGACCTCACATTGCATCCCATCCCCTGGCAAGTGCTGTCCGTAAGACTCCAGCTTGACAGTCCACAGAAGCTACAGCTTCTGAGGTCAGAAGAAACGTAGTGTCTGACCTGGTGCTGGCTTTGTAAGGAACTGAAATAATTAGAGTCTCTGTGGGGGCATTGGGAAGAGATACATAGGAAATGGGCATATGTGCAAAAATGAATTTAGAAAAATAGTAAGTGCCCAGGAGAGGGGAGGAAGTAGCGCAGCAACTGTGGCACTTCCCTCTAAGCGTGTCCCCGTCTCTTGCCTTTTACACTCAGCCCTTTCTGACCCTTTTCTGTTAACCTGTGATCCCGTTAAAACACTAATTGCCATGCCTTGCAGTAAAAGCTCATCATTGTAGCGACTGGGATGGTTTAAATTTTTAAAAAACAAAACATTTCAAGTCCATTTGGAGGACAGTTTCCTAAGGCCAGGGTACTTATGGTCTTCTGATTCAGGCAATGAAGTTAGTGATCCTATTTTCTCCTGGCATTACTGAGTTCTTGCATTCATTTATTTTCTTGCATTTACTTCTGTATAAAATTTACTTGCTCATCTCTTAAGGAAAATGTAAATTTGTGAGTTGAGCTGCTTTTCTTAGTTTAAATAGCCAATATTGTCTGATCTATTTGGAAAAACAGGTTATTTAATATAAAACTTAAGTTTTTAAAAGTTCAAACTGTGGTACTTTTGAAATAATCTTTAAGCCCAGTATCCTTTGATGTGGATTAATGTTAGTGACAATGTCACAACATAAATCATATTTGTCATAGTATCTCTCCCTCCTAACTTCTCATCTTTCCCCTCTCCTCAGGAGGTGGAAGACCATGTGGCGTTTTTAATAACAGTCCCGACTGCGCTGGCCATTTTCTTCGCGATATTCATCCTCGTGTGCATCGAGTCTGTGTTTAAGAAGCTGCTGCGTGTGTTCTCCTTGGTGATATGGATTTGCCTCGTCGCCATGGGGTACCTGTTCATGTGCTTCGGAGGCACCGTCTCTCCCTGGGACCAGGTAAAGGTGTTAGGGTATTCTTGTGTGTTTCCTTCTTGTGCCTCGGTTTGTATTATACTTGGTTCTGAATTGGAGACCTAGAACTGAGAACAAACTTTTTGAAAAATTTTACATATTCTTTATTTTAGTTGACAAGATAACTGTATATATGTGTGGGGTAGAGTG
Organism: Aplodontia rufa; assembly: GCA_004027875.1. Lineage (NCBI taxonomy): Eukaryota > Metazoa > Chordata > Mammalia > Rodentia > Aplodontiidae > Aplodontia > Aplodontia rufa. Next base: position 38,045 of record PVKS010003212.1, on the reverse strand, counting down.
TGCTGTTTTGATGTGCGTATGTCTTGGGGAAAGACTGAGTCGGGCTGATGGACATAGGGAACAACTCATCTTGTTTGATATGTTGTGGGTGAGAACACTTGAAATCTTCCCTTTTTAACAACTTTGAAATAAACAATCTATTATTATTAATGTGGCCGGCAGGCTACGTGATACAGTCCTCTGCTCTAAATGAAAGTGAAATAGGCAAAGAGAAGAAAGTTTTTCAACTACCCACCTTGGAGGTTCCTGGTGGCGGAGGGCACTCAATGCCTAGTGTAACTAATAATCCTGCTTCCCCGGGGAGGTGGACTGGTCCTATATGTCTCCTGTTTGGCTAGCTGAGACTCCGCTTGGCCTAGAGTCTTGGCATTGCACATTTACCCAGTTTTGGTGACTCGGTTCTGTTTCCTGAATGCCCCACTTAGGTTTCCTGTTGGAACTGGAATGCTAACCCTATCCCTAACCCTAGGACAAGCCCAAGCGTCATGGTGCAGGGCTTAGATTCTTCCTTCTTGTAGACAGACCTCTGTGTCGCTGCTTTTCTATCAGCATGATCACGTCCTGTGAAGAGGACTGCGTCCTACCCTGGTGGGACTCTAGGTTGAGAAAATGCCCACCTCTGGGTGGTGTCCGATCTTTAGTCTGTGATCTAACCAGTGGGATTTCTATGTGCTCCTGCTGTGTGTTGTCACCTCCTCATGTCCATTTGACAGCATGATGAATGGTGTGCTGTCCAGGGCAGAAGTCTGTTATAAGTAGACTAGCTCTTAGCTCAGAGCTTGGAACTGAAGCCAGGGGGCTTGGTAGCCACTGGGGAGAGAGTGACATGACAGCCCACAGGGCCCTCATTGTGTTGATGGGGACATCAAGAGCCAGGGGATTGGAGAGAAATAGAACCCAGAAATGGGTGGAGGAGAAGTCATTAGGAGGAGAGGGAGAGCAGGAGGAAGAACTGCCACAGAGGCCCAGCGAGAAGAGCCCCTGGATGGTGACTGGCGGAGGTCACATGCCCTGGAGGACACGGAATGTTCCTGGTGTGCCTTCATGAGGAGCCCTGACCCATCCCTGAGATGAGGCTCCTGGTGGGTTCTGGCAGGCAGGAGTCACATGACCATTGCCAAGCCATTATTGTCCATGAGTCTCCATTTCTTCTGCAAAAGGAGGGGCTAGGCTGAGGGAACCCGAGGGGTTCTGTTTGGCTCTAGAAGGCACCGATTGTAGCAGGCACAGGAGTTTGTGGGTGGCTCTGCCTTTCCTACACTGTGCTGCCACTCAAGCCCCTATGCCTGGCCAGCAGCTTCCCGTCCTCACTGCCCACCTCTCTTCCTCACAACCCAGGGTCCTGGCTTTGCCTGGTGGCCAACAGTGGCTCTTTCACACTAACGCACAAGCAGCACACACAGAAGGGTTAAGAGCATCATTGCTGGTGTGAGCTACAGCCCCAGTGCACCTTCAGAGCTACACTAAGAAAGCTTTCAGGAAGCCTTGCTGTCTAGAAGACCAAGTTCCCAGCTCACCTTTCCATGTGCATTACAGAATCTTCAGAGAAAAGTCCACTTGGGATCTGCAGTTACATTACATTGACTTTCTGAATTTTTGCTTTGAAAGACAGTTAAAGACTATGAATTTAAAAAAGGGATACTATAAAAAACATCCAGAGATTTGCTATCGTCTATGAGAATCTTTTTATCAAATGACATGGCAAATCTCTCCAAGAAATGTGAGATCCTCTATATCCTTCGAGGACTTTGTTTTCTTCTTTATGAAATTAGTAGCAGATTTTCCCAGATTTATTCTTAGGTGTCTGACATTGTCTTGCTGTTTTATAAATAAGAACTTTACATTGCCTGTTCTAACTGGTTCATGTTGATGCATAAGAATACCATTGTTTTTTATGTCAGTCTACAGTAAGTGATCTTGGCAGACCTCTACTTGTTCTGCTAGTTTGTCTGAAAGCCTCAGTGTATTTATATAAATAATCTCGTCATCTACAGGATGTCACAGTTGTCCCAGGTGGTGTAGCATTGTCTAGCTTAGCAACTGGGATTCTAGCGCAGGGACGTCAGCCCCATTTCCAACCCAGTGGAAACATCCTCAGTTCCATAAGTAATGCAGTGTTTGCTCTACCGTTTTATTAATAATGGAGCTGATAGTTCAGGACACTGCCGACATGAGTCTAACCGATTGCACGTCCTTTCTGGAACAGTCTTTCCTAGCTTCCGTATGGCGCCCCATACGGAACCATCCCTCACCCTCCTGGAGTTCTCCTGCAGCTCCCCCAGTCACGTGGCATAGCCTACTCTGTGCGAGGGTCTGCGTTGCTGGAACACAGGTGTCTTCCGGGAGGGCTGTGCTGTCCTCCAGTACCTCGTCCTCACCCCCAGGAGCTTGTGGCTCCTTTGATGCCTCCGTTAATGGATGGCAGTTTTTTTCAACTCTGGCTTCTTCTTGTCATCATTTGTATCTCTCATTTGTCTTTATTATCCTTTTTTTCAGTTCAGCTTGGTGGTTTCCTCTTTATTGATGTTCCTCCTGCCTTCCCCCCACAATTTCAGGCCCTTCCGTATACTCCCAAAAAAAGGTAATGGAAGGAAGGGATTGCTGGCGTTCTGAGTCCCCTGTGCAGTTAGAAAGGGAACAGAAACCAAAACAATCACTGGAGGTGACAGAGATTGACAATCAAGTCTAAAGTGGAGGGGGGATGGAGGACAAAGAAAGGAGAGGAAGGGGGGAAGGAGAGGTAAAGAGCTATGTCCACCATTACCCCTCCTGCTAAAAGGGGCTGGAGAGAAAGCCTTAGTCATTAAGAAGTGCAGGTCCAAAAGAAGGGAGGTGGTATGAGGTGGAGATCAAGAATAGGGCTCCACCTCTCTCTTTGTAGAATGGGACCCCCACCTCAGGGGCAGCAGCTTCACCTAGACATTTTCATCACTGTAGGCAGCGTACAGAAAGAAGTCCTCATGGTGCTCCTGGTATAGCTGACCCATAGTGGCCAGTGGAAACAAGGCACCCTCAGCGCAGAGATGAATTCGCTTCCAGATCAAGAAGTGGAACTGATCACCTGTGAGATCAGAAGGCACCAAATATTTCTTTTTGTCCAGATCTCCTATTCGAGTTCTAGGAGCCTTTTCTGTGATCACGGGACTGGTCTGGGTGTTTCTTTGGGATCTTCTCGCCCTCAGAGCAACGCTTCTTGAAAGGATGTTCCTCTGTATTCACAAACTTCATCCTCCCAGAAACTGGGCCGAGGAACCCGGGGGGCGGAGATGGGGAGTGGCAGCCATGACGGTGGTGACCCGCAGGCGGACTCAGCCTCTTATTACCTTGTGATTTTATAAAATGCATTTTATGCTATTCCCCTGCTTTCTTTTTTCTTTTTTTTTTTTTTCAGGGCTGAGGCCTAGACTTGGGGCCTTGTGCATTCTAGGCAATCGCTCTGCCACTGACCTAAATCCCCAACCCCTTCCCCTGCTTTTGAAGTCTCTCATTTCATGGTCACTTTGCTTCCACTTTTAACAGGCTAATTACTCTCAAGTGCTGTATTTGTTGACTGGATTTCTTGCTACTAGCGTCCCAGTGTTCCTTGACACTGGGACCGATTTCGCAGCATCCGACCCTGAGAAGGCATGGGCAGGCACAAGGGTGGCAGGCTTGGGGGTGGCCTATGTCACGGGCTTGCAGAGTGGAATTGGGGAAACAAGGACAGTGGAAGGGGGTAAAGGACTTGAGGAGAGTGGCCATCACGGGCCGTGGAGGTGTGGGGACTTCCCAACACTCGTTCCAATTCGACACACGCCAGCTCCATCTAGAAAGTCCCTTTGCTCTGTGCTGCTGGGACTCAGGCCCCGCTGACATTTGTTCCACACAGCTGCCTCCCGGGCGGGACGAATTGCAGCTCTGGGTCTTCCTCCAATGCTTTGCTGCTGCATGGGGCTGCTGCAGGTAAGGCCTCCTGCTTGGGCTCTGCTCCCATGGAGAAGGTGGACAGGAGGCTTCATCTGAACTCTCTAGCTTGTTTCAGCTTTGACTTAAACATTCTTGAACTGTTTCTGACTCAGAATCAGTGGAGGGGCGTGTAAGGGGTTCCCTCTGTCCTGGCCTCAGTGGGACACAGCGGCTGTCCCTGTCTGAGAGCCTCTAGAGCAGGGGCAGGACAGGGGATGCCCGTGTCCTGACTCAGCCCCACTAGAAGTGGCTCAGTCAAGGATGGCAAATGTCAATGGAGAAAGAATCTACTCCTCTGAGTCACTGAGGTGCCAGGAGCAGCAGGAGCCAGGGCGCTAGAGGATGTCCCTGTGGGGCATGTCCCTTGCTCCGAAGAGCAGCCATTGCTCCTGCATGGTGCCATCACCAGGTCCCACCTGATAGTGCTGCATAGATTAGAGCAGGAGAAACCGGCATCTAGCAGCTCTGGAGGCAGAAGTCGGACCCTGGGTGTGGGCAGGGCATGCTCCCCAGGGAGATGGGCAGTGCCTACCTGCTGTGTCCCCGCTCTGGTGCCAGCAAAGATTGGTGCTCCGTGGCTTGAAGATGTGCCACTCCGCTCTCTGCCTGTCTTCCCTGTGTCCTCCTTGTTTGTCCGTCTGTATCCCTGCACCCCTACTTGTCAGAATAGCAGTCATACTGGACTAAGGCCACCCTGCTGTCCTCAGTTCATGTGATTAATGCAAAGATGCTGTTTCCAGATAGGTTCCAAGTAGATTTATACTTGTCCTGGGGCTTAGGACGTGAGCCTGACTTCTGGGGTTGGGGACAGTTCAACCCCAGCAGATTTCATTTCCGAGAGGACATGTTGTTCCGGGCTGTCTGGGGGGTGTGCCCTGGAGCGGAGCAGGTGCTGCTGTCCTGGGCCAAGTTGCTCTGGACTCACTCCCCCTGCTTGGGTCTGGAACCACTCTGGGTATTCCTGTCCCTTTCGACTGCAGGTCCACTGAGGACATAAATGCGTGCCAGAGAGCGGTTGGGGATCTTCACACCGGTGTCTGTTGGGAGTCGGGTGCATGATCTGCCCACCCCTCTTGCCGTGGCAATCAGCAGGCCTTGCCCAGTGGTGTTTATGTGTTGGCAGCTGTGTTACTGCCGGTTCCAGTAACGGCAGTGCTTCTTCTTTGGTTCCTCCATTAATGACTTGGGGTACGTCCTTGCTTGGCACTTTAAAACCATCTTTAACTCGAAGATTTTAACTGATGTCTTACTTTGCAAATTTCTGACAAGAACGGAGTCATCTCAGCTGACAATTGCTGATGTAGGACTCCTGCCTTTGAAATTGATTTTCTGAGATGGGAATATCTTTCCAAAGGTGGGAGGCCAGGAGGGGAGGTTTGGTGAGGCTCAGAGCCAGAACAGCTGATGCTTGTCTGCTGGTTTCCGGGGTGGAAATGGTCTCCTGAAGATTAGAGAGCTGAGGACTCCAGATTTCTGCATTAACTTATTTGAAGAGCACATTTGAAGGAGTTAGGTCAAAACTTTCACCTGAAAATCCCACTTCAGGGAGTCAGGGAGGCCCCCTGGGGCTGTTGTGCAGATTGGCCAAGTCACCTCGGATCCAAGCCCTGCGTGCTGCTGCAGGAAGAAGAGAGCCTCATTGTCCTGCAACTGAAAAGGAAGTCAAACATTCAGTGTGTGTGCATGTTTATTTTCTTACAAAAATAGGACATCAGTGCACAAACATCTTCCTTTTCACTGCAAATGAGTGAGAATGAATGAAAATAAAGGCGTCCGGGAGCCTTTGAAGTGCGGCGGCCCCGGCTGGCTTGCTTTAGCTTTTCCACGTGGTCACTTGGAAAGTGTTGAAGAACGTGCCTTTCGCTGGAGAAAACAGCCACCCACTCACCGTCCAGGTGCCCCACCCCTTCTCCCTGTGCTCCTGCGACCAGGGCCGCTTCTGGGGGTGGGGGGCATTTTGCACTTGGTGGAGAAGCCCACATCTGAGAAAGCTTAGAAAGTGGTTACAGGTGCTTCAGTCTGCAACTCAGATGAAGGCGCTTGGGTTTTCAGCGGGGAAGCACATGCTGCCGTGCCCTGCAGAATCTGAGGAAGTCCAGCAGGCGAGCCCGCCTGCGGAGCAGTTGTTTTGAGAGCCCACACATTTCTGGCTTCGGAGAGCAGAGGTGGTGCTTCTGAATCCTCCCTGCTGGTGGGTGCTAACCAGAGTGCGGTGGAAATCCTCCTGGCCATGCAGCGAGCTGGGCGTTTACCGTGACCTTACCTGGTCTTGCTGCAGTAGGCAATTCTGTTGCTGTTTCTGGAACAATCTGCTCCTCCTCATTCTCCTTTTTCTGCTTTTTTTTCTTTCTCTTTTTTTTAAGTGAAGGACAGTGAGAGAAAGAGAGAGAGAATCAATTTTTATTGAGTTTTTCGCATGGCTTTTGTTGCTCTGACACTTAATTGTGTACATGGTGCTGGGGTTTGAACCCGTGCACTTGCGTGTGCCGGGCAAGCGCTGTAACCACCGAGCCACTGCTCCTGCCCTTTTGTGCTTTTCTTAAGAGAAGCATGGGCTCTGGCACTGAAGATTGGCCTCTTAATTAACTGCTATTAGGTAATTAGACTCGCTTTGCTGCTCTTGCCTCAGTTCCTTTGCACCTCCTATCCCATATGCATTTTTATTGTCATTGTTAATACCTGGGACTGAGCACAGGAGCACATAGCCACCTCCTCACATCCTCAGCCCTTTATTATTTATTTTGTGGCAGGGTCTAGCTAAGTTACTTAGGGGCTCCCTCACCAGATTGCTGAGGCTGGTCTTGAAGATGCCCTCCTGCCTCAGCCTCCCGAGCCCCTGGGATTACAGGTGTGTGTCACCACTGCACCTGGCTCTAATATGTATTTTGAAGACCACATGACCTTGTAGGCAGTTTGTTCAGCTGTCTTGTTCAGCCCAGTACCCCCCACATAGACAGCACACTGCAGACAATTGTGGCAGTAACTGAATGAGTGTACAGGTGAAGTACCTGTCTGCTTGCTGCCCCACCACCAGGGTGATAGAAGACCTTCCAGGCTCCTCCCCACAGCAAGCACTGGTTGTTTCACACACACAGTCGCTTAATCTGCACAAACCCATGAAGTGCTGTTTTTTGCATTTTACTGATGAGAATACCTAAGCCCAGACAGGTGAAGCAACTTCCACACAGTCACACAGGTAGGAAGAGAACCTGAATTTTGGACTTGGTACTATCTTGCTTGAACTCTGGGTGCCATTTATTGTGTGTGACTCTCTGGGGCTTCTCCTCCCGTTGTGCCTGGGCAAATGGCTGACTGTTCTTGCAGAACCACATTTGGGGTCAGTGTTATCCAGAAGAGCCTCGCAGAGAGGGGACTGTTCCTTCACAGATGCCCAGCGCTATCCGTGTTCTGGGTTGCCAGCTGGTGCCCTCTCACCTGGAGGCAGGTTCACTCTGCAGGTCAATCGGTAGGCGAGGTGGGACTTACCTGACCCAGGAGCGACAGTCCCTGTGTGTGTTTTTGAAGTCTATCAGGGTGTATTATTGTTTGGGAATCAACTGCTATGTTTGTACAGAAACTGAAATTTCACATTGTTTCCAGTGGATTCTTACAAGCAGATGCCCTAAAATTTCATCTCCCTGTGCTTGGGTCTTGTTGGGTTCAGTCTTTGCTCCTTGGTGCCTGCAGTGGGCCCCATTCTTCCTGCAGGAAACCCCTAGACTTCAGGTAGTCGGAGGATGTTTGTCCCCAGCCCAGGGCAGCGCACAGGTCTCTGCTTCTCGGTGCAGGGCCTGCTTGGGTGCCGTAGGTGTCCTCACTGAGGCCTGCAGGGCCCTGCTCTGCCCCAGTTCTGTGTGTGCAGCCCCCAGGCATCTAGCAGAGCCTTCCAGAGAAGGCAGTGTGCGGCAGACCAAGGAGCCCTGACAATAGTCTAGAATTTGTAGTGTTTTCCTGAAAGTGATGAAATTTTACAAGGAATGAAAAACATTCCCTGGGCTTCCAGAACATCTGTTCCTGCATTACGCCCCTGTGCTCACCAAATGACTTCAGAGACCATGTTTGTCACAGAATCCCAGCTGCTCGTGCCCAGTCTCGGGTTGCTGTCCTGGCCCCAGAAGCATGCGCAGGGGCACCGGCGGCTTGCACAGCTCCCTCCCCTCAGGTGGGGGCTGCTCAGGGGCCCTGGCTGTGGGCAGGGGAGCTGCGGAAGGAAGGGAGTGAATTCTAGACGCCAGGCTAGAGCTGCAAGTTCCCAGGAAAAAAATAAATCCCAAGTTTAAATTCTTTCCTATTAAGAGTTGCTAAGCAACACCCCACTTAGCTTCTCCGGTTTTCTGTATTTTAAATTCCCTTTTCTCAGCAGCCACTAATATCATCCTCACCTAAGTCACACAGGAAGGAGCAGAGGACATGCCTCAAATTGAATAAAGACACTCGCACGGAGGAGGCATTGCAGGGAGCGGTGAACCTGGTGGGTAAACGCCGGGGAGAACAGTGCCCTGGAGGCTGCGCTTCGCGGCGGGGCGATGGAGTGCTTCTGTCTGCTCCTCACCTGACTTCAAGGGTCTCCTTTGCGGATGGGCTCCGGTGTCACAGATGTGTACATGTCACCACCCGTGGTCTGCTCCATGTCCCTGTCTGGTGACCATTGGCTTCGTTTTTTCCAGGGTGCTGCTGCTTGCAGTGTCCCTGACTGGCAGGTGGACAGGCCAAGGGGCTGAATGCTGTGGGCTCACAGGACGGTGGGATGGAAGGATGGGACTCTCTGAAGACTTACGCATGTTGGTCCCCTTGTGAGGCGTCCTGGGCCCATCAGCTCCTCAAGGCCCTGCCCCTTGGTACTGCTACCCTGGGGATCAAGAGCCAGCTTGAATTTGTCGGGGTGGGGGCACTTGCACCAAAGCAGCTTTGAGGTGGAGTGTGTAACTGTTTCTGGAACTTTCCCGCACCGCCGGGAGCATGGAAACACTGGCCTTTCTTGGCCCTGGGCACATGCTGGGTCCCCATGAGTCCCGGAGCTGCCGTACGGGCCACACCACTCGTGATGCCTCCTCTCAGCGTCTGTAAAGTGGTGGGCTCACACGGAGCATGGTTTGGGAGGGAAGAGCTTCACTGAGCAGCAGCCTGGATCAGGGCCCTGAGGTGACAAGCCACTTTGTGATTCTGTGGTTTGGGACCGTAGTTAACAGGACAGTGCACACAAAGTGGGTGCCAGGGTACCCCTGAAACCGCCTCTCTGCTCTGTGCCCACAGTCTGAGACCAAGGTGCAGGGCCGCCTCCCTCTGGATGGTGGGGCTCCTTCCTGGCCCAGCTCGTGTTTGCTGCCCTCATCTGCTGCTCCGCTTGTGTGTCAGTATCACGGGGTGGTTTTCCTGCAGGGACACTGGTCACATTGGATCAGTGTCCTGCTCTGTGCCCAGAGGGCCTCATCTTAACTGGTGACGTCTACAGTGACCCTATTTCAAAATAAGCCCACATGCTCCAGTGCTGGGGGTCAGGGCTTAGTGTATATTTAGGGGCACGGGGGACACACTTCAACCTACTGCAGGTACCAAGCAAGGGTCTGATATGATTTGAAATCTTATTTCCAAAGTCCTGGCTGTCATAATGCAGACCTGGTGTGTGCCCAGAACCCACTGCCCATGACGTGAGCCCAGTGCCAAGTGCAGTTCTGCTGCCCCCGCCCCAGGGAGCCAGGGTCTCCCTGCTGTCCCGTGCAGGGGAGGCATGGGAGAGCGGAAGGGTTCCGGTGGAAGCGGTCACATCGGAACGGCTGGTGGCAGGTCGATGGAGACCTGAAGATCTTTCCTTGTCCTGTGACTTAGCTTCAGGGAAGAAGTTTTTACTGGCAGGAAGGTGCATCACATCTGAGGGCCAGGCGGGCTCCAAACCAGGGGATGCAGTGAAGATGGGGGTGAGCAGGGCGGTGCAATTTGAAAGTGGCTGCTTGTGTCAGCCGAAGCAAGAAACAGCAGCAACAGCGCAGCAACAGTGTCTTGGGCTAAGGGCGGAGTCTTCCGCCCAATAAATGCCTTTGCTCGGCTGCACTTGATTTAGGATGTTTTTGTCTGCTTTCTACAAATTCAGCTTTGTTTAAAGAGACGTTGTAGTTCCCAAGGGTCCATTAATAAATATCACTCTAGGTACAGGTGCAAATTGCATTAAATTTAATTATTTTGCGGTAAGTTGGTTTTAGCACTTTTATTGTCCAATAAATTCATAGCTGAGATGAATAAGCCTTCTTCTGAAACCAGTGGTGTGAAGATAACTCCCTTTCCAAGTCGCATTGGTGGATTCCATGTCCAAGTGTGACCAGGGGGTGCCGGCTAATTTGCCACCCAAAATAAGGAACAGTGGTTTCAAGACAGTGGTAAAGGAAATCAACCCTTAGGAGAAGAGAACAGAAGACGTGAACTCTGAGGTGGCCCCAAAGTCCCGCCCAGGGGCTGCAGCAGGGTGACACCCAGTGCAGGGCACAGAGCCTGGACACCTCACTGAGCAGAGCAAATAGAGGTCCATGTTTGGAAAGGAAAAGGTACTGGGGTGCTCAGGACAGTACCACGGAGCCGAGAAGAGGTTCTGCAGATAGAAGGACTCGGAAATCACAGAGCACTGATCAGCCAGGGCTAGAGAAAGCCTCCATGAGGTCCATGAGGGACAGTTCCTGGGCTTCACACACAGCCTGGGACAGCCACAGCAATGAAGAGGGGCATTTGCTGAAAATGAGAAGCCAGTGCATCCAGAGCAACTATTGGCTTTTAAACTCATGCCCTGCGCAAAGGGATTCAAGACACATGGCTTAGGAATACATGGTCCTACTCAGATCTCAACACCTGTATTTTAGTAACTGATGGGGCAACAAGAAAGAAAATCAATAAATATACAGGAGATTGAAAAGTACCCCCTAATGGGTTCACCTAATGCATTTGCAGGATGCTCCACCCAGCAGTGCAGGGACCCATTCTTCTTACTGTACATGGAGCAGTTGCCAAGGTGGACCCGTTCTGGACCATGAAAGTCCCTTGAAGTTACAAAAGACTGTTACCATACAAGATTTGGACTTAAATTAGAAGTTGATAAAGAATTATGGAAAATCAATAAATAATTGGTTATTTAACAACCCACATATAAATGACCCATGAATCCAAGAAGAAATTTCAAGGGAAATCAGAAAGTATATTTAACTCAATTAAATGAATACATGTATCACAATTCATGGAATGCACTCAAGCAGTGTTGCTGAGAGGGAAATTCATAGCATTAAACAATTATATGAAGAAGGAAGAAGGGGATATCAGTAACTTCAGCATTCACCTGAAGGTCAGAAAAAGAAGTGAGAATTATCAGAGAAAAGAAATTAAAAGGAATCCCTAAATTGACACAGGATAATATTGAAATCCTAAACAGCCCAATAACAGGCACTGAAATCCATAGCAATCAAAAGCCAACCAAAGAAGAAAAGCCCAGGACCTGATGGATTCTCTTCAGAGTTTTGCACACCTTTGAAAAAGAGCTATCACCTCTCCTTATGAAGCTATTACAAGAAATTGTAAAGGAGGGAACTCTCCCAAACACTTTTTATGAGGCAACCATAACTCTGATACTGAAACCCAACAAAGACACATCAAAAAAGAAAACTACAGACCAATATCCCTCATAAACATTGACACAAAAATCTTTAATAAGGTTCTAGCAAACCATATTCAAAAACACATCAAGAATATCATTCATCACAATCAAGTGGGCATCATTCCAGGGATGCAAGGCTGGTTTAACATACGCAAATCAATACATGAAATTCATCACTTAAACAGAATTAAGGACTAAAATCATATGATCATCTCAATAGATATAGAAAAAGTCTTTGATAAAATTCAGAAACCATTTATGCTGAAAACTCTGGAGAAGATAGGGATCAAAGGATCTTATCTTAACTGTGTAAAGGCCATATATAACAAACCCTCAGCTAGTATAATGCTAAATGAAGAAAAGCTGAAACCGTTTCCACTAAACTTGGGAATAAGACAAGGCTGTCCACTCCCACCACTTTTATTTAATATAGTTCTTGAGACCCTAGCTGGAGCATTCAGGCAAGAGAAGGAAATCAAAGGGATAAGTATAGGAAGAGAGGAAATCATACTATCCCTGTTTGCTGATGACATGATTCTATATCTGGAAGATCCAAAAAACTCCACCAGAAAACTGCTTGAGCTTATAAACAGATTTAGCCTACAAGATCAATACTCATAAATCAATAGCTTTCCTATACCCTAACAATAATAGGGCAGAAGAAGAAATCAGGAAATCAGTCCCATTCACAATATCCTTAAAAAGAATAAGATACTTGGGAATTAATCGAACAAGGGAAATCACAGACCTCTACAATGAAAATTTTTGGACATTGAAGAAAGAAATCCAAGAAGACCTGAGAAGATGGAAAGATGTCCTATGCTCCTGGTTAGGCAGAATTAATATAATTAAAATGACCATTCTGCCAAAAGCACTGTACAGATTCACTGCAATCCCCATTAAGATACCAATGTCATTCTTTACAGATATAGAAAAAGCAATTCTCAAATTCATTTGGAATAACAAGAAACCCAAAATAGCCAAAACATTACTAAGCAAGAAAGACAAAACAGATAGATTTGCAATACATCTAAAACTATACTACAGAGTTGTAGTAACAAAAACAGCATGGTACTGGTACCAAAATAGGAATGAAGACCAATGGAACGATAGAAGATCCTGAAACAAACCCACAAATCTTTACACATCTGATCTTTGACAAAGGGGGTCAAAATATAACATGGAGGAATGACAGCCTGTTCAACAAATGGTGCTGGACAAACTGAACAGCCACTTTCAGAAAGTTTAAATTAGATCCTTATCTCTCACCTTGCACAAAAATCAAATCTAAATGGATCAAGGATCTAGGAATTAAACCAACTGCCATACAACTGCTAGAAGAAAAGTTAGGACCAACAGCATTTGGGAATGGGCAAAGACTTTCCCAACAAGACTCCTAAAGTGAAAGAATTAAAGTAAAAAATCAATAAGTGGGATGCCATTAAGCCAAAAAGCTCTCCAACAGCAAAGGAATTGGTCAAAATTGTCAGAGACAATCTACAGAATAGGAGATAATCATGGGCTGTGATTCTTCTGACAGGGGACTAATATCCAGAATTTCCAAAGTCCTCAAAAATCTTAATATTAAATATACAAATAGTCCAGTTAATAAATGGGACAAAGAGCAAAATGGAAGCTTCTCAACAGAGGATATTGAGCAAGCTGATGAATATACAAGAAAGTGCTCTAAATCACTCGTAATCAGAGAAATTCAAATGAAAACTACTTTAAGATTTCACCTCACTCCAGTCCGATTAGCAAAAATAAAGAATATGAACAATAATAGATGCTGGAGGTGTTGCGAGGAGATAGGAACACTTAACACAGTGTTGATAGAACTGCAGGCTGGTACAGCCACTCTGGAAAGCAGTATGGAGAATCCTCAAAAAATTAGGGATGGATCCACCATATATGATCCAGCTATCCCTCTTCTGGGTATTTTCCCAGAGGTGTTAGAATCAGCACATTATAGCAACACAGCAAAATGTATGTTCATAGCAGCTCAGTTTACAATAGCTAAATTCTGGAACCAACCCAGATGCCCCTTACTGGATGAATGGATCCACAAACTGTGGTATTTATATAACATGGAGTTCTACTCAGCAATTAGAAAAAATGAAATTGCCCCCTTTGAAGGTGAATGGATGGTGATAGAAAAAAATCATGTTGAGCAAAGTTAGCCAAACCCAGAGAGTCAAGGGTCAAATGTTTTCACTCATTTGTGGAGGCTGGAGCTAAAACCAGGCCTGTGTGTATTAGTTCCAATAAAGGTGTAGTAACACATAATTTAGGGCAATCATAGATATGTAGTAGGAGTGGAATAGAGGAGGAGGGGAGGGGAGAGAGAGGGAGAATAGGGAGGGATCTAGCGGGTAATTCTGGTGGTTTAAGTGTACATGCACGTCATATCGTTACTTTAAATGCATTTATGATTGTATAATAACTTGACTCCTTAATAAAAATATTAAAAAAAGAATTTAAAAGGAGCAGAAAATAATGAAATTGTAATTGGAAAAACAATAGAGATAATAAATGAAACCAACAGTGATTCTTTGAGGAGGTCAGGAAAACTTATGAACCTCTAGCCACGCTTGCCAGTGTAAAATTTAGACATTAACGTAGTGTTACAGATTTGAGAGCGGAGCATTGCGGATCCACAGACCCAAAAGGATAATAAGGGAAGATCATGGACAACTTCGTCCAGTGAATTCCACAATCTGGACAGAATGGATCAATTCCTTGAAAAGCAAAATAGCAAAGCTCATCCACAAAAAAAAAATAGAAAACCCAAATAGCCCTGAATATGAAAAATGAAATGAAAAAGTAGTTAAATATCTTCACACAAAGAAAGCTCTGTGGGGCTGGAGAGGAGGCTTGACAGCAGAGCATTTGCCCTGCATGCGTGAGGATCCCGGTTTGATCCCCAGCACCACATACACAACTAAGTGGAGGAAAAACAAACAAAACAGATAAAAAAATAAAAATTAACTCTCTAAAAAGAAGAAGGAAAAGAAGAAGAAGGAAAAATAAAAGCTTTGAGCCCTGATGGATTCTCTGCTGAGTTACAATAAAATTTAAGGAATTAATAAATTAATAATCCCAATACTTTAGAAATCCCACAAGATAGAAGAGGAACCATTTCCCAACTCATATTGTGGAGCCACCCTTATTCTCACACCAAAACCAAAGACATTCCAAGGAAAGAAAACTAGAAACGAGAATTTTTCATGAACATAGACACAGATTCCAAACAAAATTTTGTTCAGACATTTAATTTAATCCAGCAACACATTCACACACACACATGCCCCCATGCATGTGCACATATTTTAAATACATTTATATGATAATACATGCAGCTATTTATGTAAAGGAAAAATTTAAAGGTTAATGTATGTATATATGTGTGTATACATAAATACATGTGTGAAAGACAAGGTAGCATGTTCGTGGAGTTTATCTCAAGAATGCAAAGTTGTTTTAATGTTTTACAAATTTTTTTGTGATTCACCACTGTAGTGACCATTTCAGTAGGTGCACTAAGTCCTTGTTTTAGTAGAGGAAGAGGAACTGGGTTCTGCCAACCTGACATAGAAAGGAACTACCCCAAGCTGATGGACAGTTAGGAGAAAGAACAACATCTTGCATAACGGTGAACTGCTAAATGCTGTTGCCTGACCCTGGGAATGAAATAAGTATGGTCACTCTTACCTCTCTGCCCCACGACTTAGTCCTGGGCCTGCTGACTAGGGACATACAGATTAGAAAACACGAAGCCCAGCTGTTCACCTGTCAGCATGCAGTTGTCTCTAACGGAGCCACAGGTTTCCTGTGGCTGTTTCAGATTGGATGTGCTCCAGGTAGACGCACTGACTTTGAAGGTGACATATGTAAACATAGAATGTGATCACTTTCATTAACAGTTTGGGGTGGGTACTGTGGATTGAACCCAAGGGCAGTTTACTACTGAGCTACATCCACAGTCCTTTTTATTTTTCATTTTGAGACAGAGTCTCTCTAAAGTGCTTATGGCCTGGCTAAGGTGCTGAGGCTGACCTCAAACTTGTATTCCTCCTGTTTCAGCCTCCCAGGCCACTGGGATTACAGGTGTGTGCTACCATGCTTGGCTTCATTAATAATTTTTGATTCATCACATAATGAAATGGTTAAATTTGATTTTTGGCTATTTTTGATATAGCTGCTAGGCAATTTAAAAACCATATGTATGGCACACACACATGTGCTTGTGTTGGATTGTATTGGTCTATGTTGAAAATCCTGTAGAATGTAGCTATAGGACTAGTAAGCTATAGGACATTTAGTGAGGTTGCATTTATGAGGTTGAGACAGAAGTAAATTGTATTCTTGTATATATTAGATATCCAGTCAGAAACTTAAAAAATGCACTTAATATAGCATTGAAATACAAAATACCTAGGAGTGAATTTGATACCTGTGTGCAACCTTCTTCTCTATACATCTTAACATGGTTGAGAAGATTTTAAGGACCAAACGCCTGGAGAGACTGAAGGAGCAAAGGACTGGAGAGAGATTCCACTCTGGGACTCAATGAAGCTGAGATGAAGCGCTCCAGCTTCCTTGCCCACATGCTCAGTGCCACCCCAGCCAGGGCCCTGCAAGCTTTTCTGCAGAGAGATGAACAGGTCCTGGAGTGCATCTGGAGACGCTAATGCCAGGACAGCTGGAAAGAAATTGAAAGCAGAGCGCGAGATCTTGCCCTGTTGATTTCAGGATCTATTGTAAATCTACTCTCTATCCATAATCAGGACAGTGTGGTATTGGCATAAAGATAGGCATTGAGGCCAGTGGGGTACACTAGGCAGTCCAGAAATAGTCCCACACATTATGGGCTATTTTTGACAATGTTTCAAGCCAATTCACTGCAGAAAGTATATGCCTTTCAGAAATAGCTACTGAAAAAATTGGATAGCCTTGTGCAAAAAATAAACTTCTACCCTTAGCTCATATAATATATAAAACAGCACTAAATGGATCCTAGACCTAATGTTTGATCTGAAATTATTAAACATCTAAGAGAAAACACAAGGACGGCTTTTATCCCTTGGGTTACAAAACCCTTTCTTAAATCGAACACATTAAAAACCGTGACCTACCAAAAAACCCTCATAAATAGGATTTTATTAAAAATCATTCTGAGTTGAAGTGGAAAATACAAGCTTTTGGCAGGGAAAATACTTACAAAACCTACCTGACAAAGAGCCTGTCCTTCAGAGATACAGCAGACTGACAACTTAATAATGAGAAAACACGACAGAAGCTAACTGGCCTTCGAGAAGATTCTGCACAGCAGATGGATGGGTGGCAAATGTTCCCGTGGAAATATGCTCTGCATTAGTGGCCACTTGGGATGTGCTGACTCTGAGGCCAGGGAGATTCCACCACGTGCCGCCAGATTTCCTGAACACAATAGCGGATGGGACAGAATGTCAGCAAGGACAGAGTGGGGGTGGCGGCTGTCCGTTATCCTGACGGGGGGAGTTTTGCAGGTGCTTATGTGAGCCCCAGGTCCTCACGTCGTACACTTCACATGTGGTGCAGCCTAACGCATGTCGTGCCTGCCGCACATCTGTGAGGGAGTTCAAATGCCGTGTGAGGTTTTGTAGCACGCAGAGAATCTTCACCTCTTCCAATCAAGTGAACACTGGTAAATGAAGACTAGCACTTTCCCTCAGTGAAATACGAAGTCAGATGGATGCAGTGTCAGAAGGCATCAGCTATTCTTTAGGTTTGGGCCATGGCTTAGCTGCAGAAGCACTTAGTGTGGGGCACACAGGGGACTTGGTCCAGTCACTGTCTCATCCTCATCACCTCCACCTTCCATGCATCTTCAAGGAGGTGAACTTCAGAGTCTGTTATGGCCATGGGTACTCACTGCTTTCCTTATTGAGAATTCAAAGTCACCCATGCCACACAGGGGATGTGGCACTCCACCTGCTCGGGAACTGAATACAAACTCCAGTGCTGTCCCATCAGTGAAGCACAGGGCCATGCCCTTGTGGCCTGGCAGCTGCCTCCCAACATGGCCTCTGTAGGCTTTGGTCTGCTTCTCTGTGATCTCTGCAGCACAGCAGAGACCCAAGACTGTGCGAGGTGGAAATGGGATTCTGCAGACTAGTGTCTCCCACATTGTGGTTATACAGAGTCAGTCGCCACAGCCAAGATTCCTTGGGCGTCTGTCCTGTGGGAGGTCTGCGTGGGTCCAGAATCTCTTCTGTCTCTTTCTGTGACTGCGGGGAATTAATTCAATCTCATGCAGAATGACAGTTTATGGTTTGATCGCTGCTAAAAGAATGTTCCTGGGGCTGGAGTGGTGGCTCAGCCGTTTTGGTGCTTGTCTGGCACGCGTGAGAACATGGGTCGAACCCTCGCATCACGTACACAATGAAGTGTCAGAGCAATGAAAGCCATGTGAAAAACTAAATAAAATCGATTCTGTCTTTCTCTCACTGTCGCTCACTCTCCTTTAAAAAAAAAAAAAAAGAATGTTCCTGTCTGCTAATCAAAATACCCTTTTTTGGATGTAAGGTGTCCTGGGAACCCTGCTCTGTCAGGTGTGTTGAGGATCAGATCAGATCAGAGGACACTGTGAACTGTCCTTGAATATTGCACTCAAGCTGAACAGTCTGAGGACTTCCACTGAGGCACTATGAGGTCACCAGTTTTGGCAAGGTTATGCCGGGTGACAGCTTGGGCTGTGTTGCTTGGAGGTTCCATGGACTCTGTTTCCACCTCTCCCGTGCTCTCAAGCGAAGCAATTTAAATTCTCCTGCATAAAGTGAGGCCCAGGGAAGAGGATGGTATTTCCAGAATAATAGAATGGTACCCCCATTTGTGGAGAACCTGGCATCTTCCCTCCCGAACGCCCCTTCACGTGGGACTGAACACATCTGCCAACGTGGGAACCTGTTCTTCCAGTTACAGGACATGATCTGATTGCCTGCAGAGAAGCGCAGTCCGTCAGGACCCAGCCTCTGTGGCCCACAGGGAGAGTTCAGAGCATAAGAGAGCTCATTTCTGAGCACCAGAAAGACTGCCACTGAGTAAAAGCTGTTAATTACATGAACATATTTTTCCTTAAGAGTACAAGAAGATTTCTAATTAGTTCCAATTGAAAAATCATGGCCCTGGAGGTAATTGGAGACTATGTTGATGGCGACAAGAATAGCTCAGCTTTCTTTCTCCTTTCAAGCCAAGCTCTATTTTGAGCGTAGGACATAGTCCATAAGTGTCAGTGGCGGGGACAGACGTGGCGCTGGCTTCACTCGATCCTGGGATGTTTAGGTTCAGCATAATTTAACAGTAGTGACTTGGTCGTTAACCAAACCATTAACTGCTGGTCAGGAGTAGCATTCTCAGATTGCTAAGCATGTTTTTACCCAACAGGTAGTAAAGTGACTTTGCAAGGCTGGGCTCATACGGAAGAAGCCGCTGCTAAAAGTGTATCTGCCCTTGGCTATGGAGCAGTGGGAATGGAGCGCAGCTATAACTGACCCTGTTATTCATGAATTTGTCTACTCTCTACGATTTATTTGTGCCTCCAAAATCAGATGCTGGGATCATTTGCAGAGAGATACAGAGTTGATAAAAAAAAAAAAAATTGAGTGGCTTGAACTTCACGTTTCCAGCTAAGGCTGAGCAGGGCAGGGTTCCTGTGTCTCATTTCAACTCTCATGTTGAAAAGTGCTCTTTCTGTGATCTACTTAGTGTTCCTTCTTTGTGTTTTTGTGCTTTATATAGTTGATTTTGCCTTTAAGAATTGTCCCAACATGAGGCTGAGGTCTTGGCTAGTGTCCCCAAACTCTAGGACTGTAATGCTCCTTGGGAGAAAATGTATGTATTAGATGGCTTGGTTCGGGTCAGCTCAGGGGGCCCAGGGTTAATGAGTCAACAGGATATATCACATGAGGTACTTTCAAGCAGAAACACACGGAAAACAAGGCCATACGTTGACGTGTTGATAAAAATGCAGTGACCAGGTAGGAGCCTGAGCCTGCACTTGGTGGTTAGGTGTCCTCTAATTTGGCATTTGTGGCGACTTCATAGAGTAGTGCTTGGGTGGGGTGAATGAGGACAGCTTCCACAGGGAAGCTTCCGAGGGGTGGCATTGCAATGGCTGATACTGCGTTCTGTCTCTGCCATCGCCTGTTCCACTTTTGTACCTGCCGTGCTGACATAGAACAGGCGGAGACTTAGGTGTGTTTGTCCCACACGAGCTGAACCCAGGGCTGCAACGTCGAAGACCCAAGGCAGCACCAGAGGAGCAGGTTAGGAAGGATCAAGGAATGTCAGGGTCAAAGCAGTTCCCTAGCGTATCCTTTGTGAGTGACTCCCAGCATCTTCTGTGACATCCTCACTCTCTAGCAGCTGTTGTGCTTGGCCAGGGACTGATGGCAGGGGGCAGATCAGGTGACATGTCATTCCCAGTGCTCGTGGGCTCCTGGAGACAGCAGCGTAACAGAGCTCAGGCACAGTGTTGGAGGCATGTGCAGCCTGTTGGGGACACTTATGTGATGGGGATGGCTCTGAGCCTGGACAGAACAGGTTTCAGCAGGTCTCACTGGAAAGGCCTGGTTTGAGCCAGCTCCACCTTCAGCAGGCACAGGTTCTTGCCCTCAAAAGGTCATAAGGACAAAGGGACTGTCTAAGGGGCCACTGGGGTCAGGCACAGCTCTGCCCCACAGGTGCCATCTGCAGGACTGGGACTGACCTTCAAAATGCAGGTGGCTACAAGAGCTCGGGCGAGGAGTGTTGTCAGAGCTTACTAGGGCAGGACTTTCCAGAATGCTCGCTCTAGACACCACAAAGCTAAGTAAAAGCTCTAAGCTGTGTCCCAGCCCCTATCCCAGAAGCTACTGGAGACCCTCCTAAGAGGCAAGAGGCTCCCTGTAGACCACTGCAGCTGTTAGGAGCCGGAGGGGCAGTTCAGAAGAGGCTTCCGGATCGCAGGACGGCATCACTTGCAATGTCACTTGGTACACACCTTAAGACTCTGGTCAAGGGCAGTGACTGGTCTTCAGTCTTCTCATCTATGAGGTCAGTGTCACAACAGGGGCCGCTCAGAGGGCCAGGGAGGTACCAGGGTGTTCTTAGCACAGCATGCAGCATGTGGTGCCAGGTCCCGAGGCTGGGGGCTCTTCGTGGTTAGGTAAGCCCCAGCCCCCAGAATGCCTTTGCTGGAACTCTAAACGTGTGCAGCTTCTGTGTTCCTTCTTTAATAACAAAGATGGCAATGCCAGTGGCCCTGGGCCATTAACTAAGAAGTTACTTCCTAATTAGCATTTGAACAGTATTTGCGTTAGGAAACACACATCTCAGAATCTCCTTTTCCTTGGTCCCTCTGACCACATTGCCAGGACTTCTGCTGGTGTGCTTCGGCCACCATCAAAGGCAGGTTGGCATGTTGGTGTAATGCAGCCCCCACTTCAGAATCCACGTGAGACAGCCTGGTTGGCCGAGAGCTAGAAATGCCCTCCACGAGTGACTTCTTTTCTTTGAGCTTCAGTTTCTTCCTGTTCAGATGGGTATAATGAATCTTTACAGGTCAGGTCCAGGTTTAATGGGCAATAGATGCTTAAGTAGTCCCTGCCCTGTCCCTGAGCAAATGCTCCCGGGACGGTGGGAGCCTCCCTTAGGAGCAGCAGTTGGGAGCTGAAGGGCTGTGTAGTCCACTGGGTGGCGAGGCCCTGCCACTGAGCAGAGGCACCTCAGGGATCCCCCAGAGGGGAGGGCAGGGCAGAGCAGGGTAGCAGTTCCATCGGGCCACTCACCTGGGAGCCCTGGAAGGGCCTGGGCCTCATTTCCTCCTTTTCCCCTCCCTTCAGTGCCATAAAACATACTCAGCAGGTGACCGCAGTGTCTTTCTCTGTTGTTGACCTGACCGCAAAGGGGAAGCATTATTATGAGGGCAATGTGGCCGCATGGTAGAGTTTTTTGTAGATACGGCTTTTTGTTGAGACTTCTTATAATATACTATAGGTATCAGTTAAGAAGCTTGGATACACACATGGGCAATGCCTCATGTATCCATGGATGTGTATTTTACACAGAGTTTTTTTTTTTTTAAGAGAGTGGGAGAGAGAGAGGAAAGAGAGAATTGACTTTATTTATTTTTTCATCTGGCCTTTGTTTCTCTGACACTTCTTCCCGTACATGGTGCTGGGTTCAAACCCAGGTCCTTGCACAAGCCAGGCAAGTGCTCGAACTGCTGAACCACTGCTCCAGCCCCAATATTACACATATTGAAACCTCATTAATGAATACTCAGTAGTCTTTATTGAAAGACTATTTATACCAAACAAATTATTTACGCTGCCATTCATGAGAAGGCATGGCCGAGGGCGTTCCAGAGCCCTTGCTGGGTACTAAAATCTGAGTGTAAGAGCCTTTAAAAAGACACATCTAGGGTACCTCCTGGCACAGGTGTGGGGAGGCAGAGGAACTGGGAGAGCCCCATGTCTGAATGAACTGGGGACGGAGAGAAACAGGAGGCAGGTGGGCATCAAGGGCATCCCACCCTCCAGGTGAAGGTTCAGAGCTCTAGAGAAAGCTTGTTTAAAAGCAGAGCTGTTGGGCTGGAGGTGTGGCTTGGTGGTAAGGCACTGGCTTAGCACACATGAGGCCTTGGGTTCGGTCCCCAGCACTGCAATGAAATAAAATGAAAATAGAACTGTGGGCCCTCTGTGTGATAAGACAGGAGAGAGGCAAATAGAGGAACACGAGACAGACCATATCACGGGAGTGGTCACAGAAGCAAGACAACTCTGAGCCATGCTGATGAGGGGTCAGTTAAAAATGGCGAGATGGGGCCATCAAGGAAAGGCCACTGAGGCTTGGCCATGAAATTCAGAATGCTGTGGGGGGGGAGATGAGGGCTTGGCAGGCGTGCCCCACTTAGAGATGACACTAAAATCCTTTAGAAAGCATGTCCTTGATTTTCTGCACAGGGGGATGGATGGATGATTCATTGAAGAAATGCACTTTGTGGGCGTGGCTTTTATGACTGTGCCCTAAAATGTTTAATTGCAAAAGCTTTTCAAGTAATTTTTTTCCTAATTTACTTAAAAAAAAAGGTCTTTTCATTTAGCTTTTCAGAGTTGAAGCGTGCATTTTAAGAGTATTTATTATCTGAGCTTATTTTAACCAGAAGAGTTGGGGCCCACTCCCTCCATACTATGCTACATGGAAACAGCACCCTTGGAGTTTTATTCAGTCCTGCTCAACAGCCCTTCCAGGGTGCCCCAAATACTGCCGGGTTGGTTTAGAAAAGGAAATACAGTGATGCTCTTCCCATGAGGGTCACAGGCTACAGCGACTCTTCCTTGTGAGAAATTTGCTAAGAGAAAAAAAAATCTAGGAAGCTGAAGATGTTTTTCAGAAAATAAAAAAAATAATTTATGATACAAAAAATCAACAAATGCTGATTCAAAACTGTATGACAGACCAGAGAAAGGGCCATTTAGTCAAGAGCCTGGTGTCCATGTCACAGGTGAGGAAACTGAGTCACAGGAGCACAGGCTGGGCCATATGGCTGGGAATGAGCCGTAGGAACTGAACGTGGCTTTTCTCTTTTGGGAGACGTGAGCACAGCCAGAGTGCAAGAGCAGGGAGCAGATGGAGGACATTTTTGGAGACACACTCTTGTTAAGAGAGGGATTTTGACTGTCTTTTCAAAGAATCCCGTGACTACAGGACATAAACTTCGTGACTTCCAATAGCTTCTGAGATTTGGGGTTGGGTGTCCAGCAATGTCTGTCTGCTGCTCACTGGAAGCAATTTGGTGAGACTGATGTTCGGGATACAGAGGGATGGAATTAGGTCACCAGGTGCCGCCACCTGCTTGCCAATAACCACACTTCCTAAGCTGGAGAAGAATCAATTAGTGTCTTAGAGAACATGCTTAGGTGAGCGATACCACATGATGTTCAGTGTGTTCTTGAAAGTTTTTCTAAGCAACTTAGTGAGACCCTCTCTCAAAATGAAAAATAAAAAGGGCTGGGATATGACTCATTGGTTAAGCTCCACTGGGTTTGATCCCCAGGATCAAAAAAAAAAAAAAAAAGTTCAAGGCTGAGGCTGTTCTTGATCTTGCAGTCCTCCTGCTTCAGACTCACGGTTGCTGCTTTTATGTGTCAAGTTGCCAAGTGATAGTACTTAGTACCCACCTAAGATATAGTACCTTGATAGTGATTCAGGTAAACACCATCTGAAGTGTTGATCTGAAGTTATTTTTGTAAATGTGGTCAGCATCCGTAATTGACTGATTTCAGGAGGCTAATCACTAATATTCTGGCTAGGCCTCATCTGATCAATTGAAGGCCTTTAGAGCAAAGCCAAGGCTTCTTAGAGGCAGAGGAAATTCTGCCCTGGCCTGCAGCGTCTGCAACTTGGCACTTCCGGCCTGCCATTCTGCCCTGTGAATTTCAGCCATGCCAGGTCCTACATTTGCACAGGTTGTTGAAATCTCTCTGTCCTGAGCAGGTCCTAGTGGTCCAGTTTCTGTGGTAGAACGCTGACTCATACACAGAATTAGCATTGTTTTTTGGCCATTGTATGATACTAGTCCAAGATCGCCCCGCATGTCTCAGATCTCTCTGTTTGTAATTGAACTGTTCGATACATTGGAGTCCCTGTCAGATCAATGCACCCCGCCCGACGGGTGTGTCTCCTGTGTCTTTTGTCTAGTCTGAAACACCTGTTCAGGTTTCTGATTGCTCCTGCTGCTGGGTCTTGTGGTCTGCAGGATCCTACTTACGGAGCTGTCTCTCTGCCACCTCCTTGACTGCGTAGCCTCTCTCTTTGTGCTGAATATTTCCTGCAAGCCAGAAGTTACCTCCAAAGGCTGGGCTAGGCTAAGGTGCACCCCCTTCCTTGGGAGAGGAGGGTAGAGGTGCTGTGCTGGGCTGCTGGGTGTGTCCTGGGTGCCATGTCAGCAGACACAGGGCACCCTTCTGTCCCATCTTTCCAGTACCTGGATTGATCATGGCTTCAGAGCAGACAGCCTGAATCTATCCCATGTCCTTTCTCATCAAACTCATGTTTTCACTCTTACCCACCTTGGTCTGGAATTCATTATCTCATTGGTTCCCTCAATTTAAGTTTTGTTGAAATCATCCTGTAAAGAACTTTCACATGTAAACCAGAGTAAAGTCTAACCAGAATATTAGTGATTATCCTCTTGAAATCAGTAACTACAGATGTTTGACCACCATAGTTCAGGGCTTATTAGTTTATGTGAAACTAAGAAAGGAAAAATAAATTTATTGACTTTTTTTTTGAAGTAACATTTTTTACATAATGGACTTACATAAGGGAGGGAATTGTTGTTACATAATCATGCATACATGGATATTGACATAGTGAGATAGTAAGTTTAGGTTGATTCTAGACAGGATCTACCTCCCTCATCTATCCCTGAAATCCTGTCTCTTCTATAAAAGCAACATACTATAGTTTGAAATGAACATATGCGTGTATAATAATTGTTGGCATTTCTGAGTTTCTCTGCCTGCCTGTGTACATCTAGACTTCTAATGGGAGTTGCGTGTTCCCTGTTGTATTGATAACTCCCCTTGTCCCTCCCTCCTCTTCCTGCCTCCCTCCATTCTCCCCTCACCTTCATAGGTAGGACTTTTTCTAATAACTGCTGGAGTAAGGAATCTGTGACCTCTTACTTGTTTTGGTGGCCAATTTATTTTGAGGTGGCAGGGAGAAAGACCTGCTATTTTGAGCTATTACTTGATCTCTTGGATTTTCACTCCTGACTATCACATAAACATTTATACGTTGTTGGTGCACTTCCACCAATCACAGCCTTTGCTTGTTGCTTAGATTGTCCCTTTAGCTCCTCAGAGCCCTGTCATGCTGGCTTCTGTATCAAGGGCACAAACCCCGTGGTCCGGAATGGCTTCTTTCTTTCCACGCAGCAAACACCCAGACACACCTTGCACACTTCCTCGCTCACAGGAAAGGGGAGCCCTGCAAGAATGCTCACGGCTCCTTGTCGCTGCTTGCAGGCATTTTCAGGAGACGGAACTCGGAACTACGTGATTTGAAAACAAAGAATGAGTCTAGAGTGACATTTCTTATTTAACTTTGAAATTACATGGCTGTTATTTTGATTTTATGCCTGTATAAATCCATGTTCTGAATAACCTTTAATAATTACATACTTTTTTATCATAGACTGTATAGGTGTGCACAAATATCTATTTATATGAATACACTTTGAAAAGACCCATGTTAATACCAAAGCCATTGAATGAATTCCAAGATTTTGTAGTCCTCTCCATCCTAAAATACATTCACTAAGTGTATGGAATCAAAATGTAATATCCTAAAATCTCCGGGAATATTTTTTCACTGTTTATGATTCTACCTGACACACACTTGGGTTAAGTTTATTTTGAATTTTCATGAGTTTCCTCTTTTGTAAAATTTAACTTGACTTTTTGAAGAGTTAAAACGCATAATTCCAGAGTTATGACTATTCATCTACCCGCGTATGTTTATATGCATGATCTCAACGCAACTTCAGAGAAGGCTCCTCACTCTGCTGGTTGTGCCCCTCCATTCGGCTCCTTTTGGTATCCACTTCTGCTGTTCGTGTTTCTCATCCATTCAGTGCCCCCACGTTCTGCCCAGCTATCTTCTGGTCAGTGCTCCGTGCCGGCGTGTGCAGCTCTGTCTTGGCTGCGCGTCCCGTTTCAGAGGTTCACTGTAACTTATTAGCCTTTCCGGTAGTGAGGGCTTTTGGAGTTATTCTCAGTCCTTTGCTGCTAGAGATACGGCCACTGCTCATTTTCGCCACTGTGTCTTTGGGGTGGTCTCCTAGGAGAGGGGTGGTCTCCTAGGAGAGGGGTGGTGAAGGACTGGCAGTCCTGCTAGGTTTCATCACCTTGTGTCCAGGGCTAGCGTGGCCTTCCTTTCCTGTGGTGCCTGATCTTCCTGCCCTGCCATCGTGGGTGTGTCCTTGCACACTTGGAGAAGTGTATCCCGAGGCACTTTTGATTCACATTCCTTTCGTTGTGAGTGACTTGGACAATGTTTGTCATGTTCAAAGGGTGTTTTCATTTCTTCTCCTCTCAATTGGTCATACTTGTGACCATTTTTGGAGGTAGTTTTCTGTTGGGGAAGCTCTTTGTTCTTTAGGGGTATTTATTATTGGCCTTTGATATTAGTCAGATTCCTGCCCCCCCATTTTTCCTTTATCTTTTGAATTTTCTTATGATGCTTAGCATACAAAATTCTGTTTTAAACTTTATATAGTTAAGTTAATCGATGTTTTGTAGTGTTTTGGAGACGTGTTTATGGGCTTATAGGATGCTTCCCCCACTCTGGGAGAGATGTCTCCAGTGTTTCCTAGTGCATTAAGAGTCTGGCATTTGGAGTAAGATCTTTATATTTACCTGGTACTGTTCAATGCTAAGTAAGCATCCACCCATTACTCTCTTCCTGGGTGCTTTTTATAAAGAACGATTGTGAAATTTTGTCCCATGCCATTTTGACATTTTGGAAAATGAATTCCGTAGGTCCAGTAATAGAGTTGGTTATATGTATGGATTTTGATCGTTTGTTGTAGTCTCTAGCATTATAAAGTACCTGTATGCATTTTTTTCCTTTTTTGCAAGGTTTGTTCTGATTTCCACTCTGTCTGATATCAAAATCGAACCCCCGTTTAAATTGTGCTGTTTTTTTTTTTTTGAAGAGTGACAGTGAGAGAGACAGAAAGAGAATCACTTTTTATTTGGTTTTTCATGTGGCTTTCATTACTCCAACATTTTGTTGTGTATGTGGTGCTGGGGTTCAAACCTGGGTCCTTGCACATGCCAGGCAAGCACTGTAACCACCAAGCCACCACTCCAGCCCCCAATGTTGTAGTTTTTGCCTGGTGTATCCTTTTCTATCCTTATATTTTTTAAATCTTTCTGGGGTATTTGAGGAGTTTCCTGAATATAGAGCAGAGTTACCATTTTGTGGTCTGCAAACTTACATCTGATAGGTAAGTTAGAGCCAGCTGTGCTCAGTGCCCTTGGTCTCAGCTTTGCCCTATCTGGGCTCCCGGGGGTGATGCACGCTCATGGGGGCGCCAGCTGGTGGGGGGTGTGCTTGCACACACAGACACCTGGGGGACGCAGGCATTTGCACACCAGCAGGGCAATGCACGTGCACGCCCAGTGGGGGCACGCTGCTCCCATGGGGTCTGCATGCTTCACCTTCTGTCCTGTTTATGTTTGGGGGAGATCATTTCTTTTGACACCTAGAAAGACGTGTGTTTTGGGCTCCTTACCTCTGTGAAAACTGTTCTGCAACACCTTTTGCTCCCTCTTTGGCAGGACCACTGGTTTCCTGCTATTGTGAGCACCACTGATGCTCTGGAGCTTCTTACAAATGGAGATCCATCTTCTGCCTACCTTGCTCCAAGGGTTGTCAGAAGAGTGAATTAAAGATGCAAAGGGCTTTTTGGAGAATGTCACCTCTGATAGAGACATCTAAGGGAAAGAAAGAGGTGAAGAGAGGCTGATCAGGACATAGTGTCCTTTCCCTGATGCTCAGGGCTCCTGGGGCAAGGTGACTTTCCACTCTTATCTCCTTTTACCAGACATCTGGATGTTCTTTATCTCAGGCCCGTAACTGGCTTTGGGTCTTGGTGTAGAGCAGATTCATTCATTATTGAGGGCCATCTTCCCAAGTTCAGAAGCTCTGGAACAAATCCATCAATTCACTTTCTATTCTGAGCGTTGTTTTAAAATGTTGCTCTCCCAAAATTGGCTGCAAAAACAAAACCATCTTTCTTCTTAAAATGAGGACCGTACTTCAAATGTGTTTTCAGTACGTTTGTTACCATTTTTAGCATTCAGCAACTGAAAGTGCATCTCTGCCTTACCTTTTCCTACATAGGACTCCAACAGTATGGTATAAAAAGCAAAACAGAACAATGAACAGTGCCGGCGCCACACAGAGTCTGTGCTCCCAAACATGAATAGGAAAAACAAAAATAAATGGAAAGCCTTGATTCCCCCGTTGAGATACATAATAACCAACTCTAGGAATGGGAGGGAGAGGTAATTGACTTTCTCTTTGAAATAACCAACTTGCTGCAGAGTATTTAGTTTCCAATTCCCAATGAAGAAAACAGTTTTCGAATATTTCAAAATTGGAGGTATAGGTTTCCCCTTGATTCGTGCCCTGCTGCCTCGCTGCTACGGGTCCCCATCCACCGCTTCCATGTACTATAGAACATTTTCATCCTCACAATCTAGCAGAAGACTTCAGTAGGAGAGGTGGTCATTTATACAGCGCTGTAAAACAAGGTTTTGTTATCAAAATTATAAAAGTAGAAGTACGTTAACCTGAACTGAAGAAAAATAAAATGCATGCATTTCGCAAGTATTTCCAGCAGGCAGAAGTGCATCGGGCTGGTTTTGAGCGTTTCTGTGGAGTGCCTTCCGCTGCATGTGCAGGTCCTGGTCCCAGGCCTGCCTTTGGGCTGGGTGCTTCCTTTCCCACATAGTTAAACCATAGCCATTAGCTCAGCTTCCTGCACACATCGCCTTCCTGGACTGCTGGAGAGTATAGTGGTTCCACATTAGCTCGCTCTTGTGACCGTGGTGTGACAAATCCCCTTTAGCTGTGGAGCACTGTTGGTGCTTTTCAGATGCATGTCTTAGTATCAGCTACAGAAACAGACATCGCAGTTTTCCAGAGTCTTTATGAGGTTCTAGAGTGTCCTCTGCAAAGCAGCTTCAACATTTTATAGCCTACCTCTGAATCAGGACTCCATTCTTCTTCGCTTTCGTTTTTTAACACAGCTTCAACAGCATGGCTTTTTTTGTGTGTGTGTGTGGTATATGATTTAATGAATGTTTAAGAGTAAGTGACAGGAGAGGGAAATGGGCTGAGCTGCTACCATCCTGGTCCCTTGGCTGTCCCTGGGGGCGCTGTGCTGGTGAGCAGACTTAGCCCTCCACGTGTAAACACAGTCACATTTAGATTGGGAAGACTGTTGAAGATGAGAGATCAATGTTCCACTAAAATTTATAATGCAGCTGAATAAAATATTCTTAAACTATGGACACTTGAGGAAATGAGTCCCCCGGAAATGTGATTTTACTCATTGTATGGATTAAAATTATGCAATTAGCCATTCAACTAAAATATAAAACCACAAACTTACATAAGTCTAACTTTTAAAACATTATATATTATATTAAATGTAAAAATTACATGTTACAATAAGACAAAATGTGTGTTACATATAATATATAATGAATAATTTCTACTTATATTTACACATTATTTATAACAATGTATTAAGCTATTAAATGTAATATAATAGCAATGTAATTTAATAATAATATAATATACTGTTAAATAATTATATAATGTAACATATTACTATTATATTTATATAATATGAATTATCTATCATTGAGGTGCTTTTAGTTGGAATAAAATTTAAAATAAATAAAAATTTTATCTGCTCCTTTCATTTTTTAAAAATGAGGATATGAAATATATTATAATTTAAAAATTTCAATTTGAAGGAGAGGAGCCTTGATAAGTGAGCATAATATTTGCTTTAAAATTATTTTTAATAAAGAGTCTTATTGCATGAACAGTATTTGCTTTGAAATTATTCATTGTTTAGAAAATAAGGAAACTTAGGGCTAAGGATATAGCTGAGGGGTAGATCACTTGCCTAGTGTTTGTAAGACCCTGGGTTCAAGCCTGAGTACCAAGAACAAATCCAAAAACACAAAAAGAAAGAACGTAATGAAAGTTAAAATTTCCTTAAGTGGGAGTATTAATTCTAAGTTGAAATGGAAACAACACAGTAGTGTTTATTTTTAAAATAAAGTCAATTTGGGGAATCATAAATTATGGTATTGATTTAAACAAATAAACTCACCTTGAAGAGTCAACTTCTGGGACATGGTGCGCGTTAAGGCCCTGTTAAAGGCATGCTTTGAGTCTCAAGAGAGATCCTACAGAATGGCAGATAATCTTTGCCTGCTACACCTCGGACAGAGGGCTAATATCTAGAATATACAAAGAACTCAAAAAACTAAACACCAAAATCACAAATAATCCAATTAATAAGTGGGCTATGGAACTAAAGAGAAACTTCTCAGTGGAAGAAATCCAAAAAGCCCATAAACATATGAGAAAATGCTCTACATCACTAGCAATAAGAAATGCAAATTAAAACTTCACTGAGATTCTACCTTACTCCTGTTAGAGTGGCAAAAATGAAGAATACGAAAAATGACAGATGCTGGAGGAGCTGTGGGTAAAGAGGAACACTGTCACATTGCTGGGGGTACAGCCACTCTGGAAAGCAGCATGGAGACTGCTCAAAAAATTAGGGCTGGAACCACATTATGACCCAGCTATCCCACTCCTGGGTATCTTCCCAAAAGAGCTAGAATTGGGATGTTTTAGAGATACAGCTTCATGAATGTTTATAGCAGCTCAATTTACTATAGCTAAATTATGGAACCAACCCAGATGCCCCTCACTTGATGAGTGAATTAAAAAACTTTGGTACATATATTAAATGGAATTCTACTCAGCTATTAGAGAAAATGATATTATGGCATTTGCAGCCAAATGGATGGAGATGGAAAAAATTATGCTAAGTGAAATATCCCAAATTCAGAGACTCAAGGGCCAAATGTTTTCTGTCATCCCTGGAAGCTAGAATATAACCGGAAACAGTATGATAGATGGCTAAGCTGATAATAACCTCAACATGTGTGAATTTTTACATGATGGTGGGGGAACCTTGCCTAGGATGCCGGGGGACGTAGGAAGCAGGGGAGGGAGGGGGGAAAGGAATAGGAAGGACATCAAGGAGACCAGAGGGAGGTAGTATGCGGGAATCTAATCTGAGGGGAACTTCCGGCTTCCATGAGAAGTCCAATGAACTTGGGGTTTAAGTAGGGGGAAACATGGAACTATGGGGAACCCTAGGGAGGAACCGTGGAATGGCACCAGCCTTGGCTTGTTCTGTCATTATACTTTTGTTCTTGATTGCTTGATGATGAATCCCTCCTAATTGTAAGACCATGTTTAAATAAAATAAATAAAAAATAAAAAAATAAAGGCACAAATTGAGACTGGATAGCTTCATGCGCCTGAGAAAACTGGGAATTACTGCTAGTGAAGCTCTTGGCGTCAGAGAATGCAAATGTATTGAAGTTGCTGAAGTAGAATTTTCAAAATTAAATGCGTGCACTTCATAAACCACGTGGGCCTCAGCAACATGAATAGTATCTGAAACTCTGTTGCAGTCTGTTTCAAAGAAGGTAGTGTTTGTTCTTAATTGTGGTTTTCAAAATTTATATATTTTTTTGCTATGGTGGGGGTTTAACCCAGGCCTTCAGTCTACCACTGAGCTACATTGCCAGACCCCCATACTGTTTATTCTTGACACAAAGTTTCAAGTGCCTCATTTCTTTACAGTGTTTTAAAAAAATGTTAGTTTTAAATACAACTATCAATGGTTGCATAGAGGGTAATTTATGAAGTGTTTATGGTCTAGATGGAATAATCTATTCCTTTCAGTTTTAGTGTTCGTTTTGCCCAGCATGTCTGCATAGTAGATATAATTCCTATCCTATTCACGTTGAAATCTGATAGGACTCCTTAGTTAAATTGGATTTTTAAAAGAGGTGTTTATTCTTCTAATTTAACAAGATTATTCTGTAAGGAGGTCTTTCACTTGCAGTCCACTTGGTGTATAAAACGGTGATTGTCAAGGCGTGGGACCCATGCTGATAATTTTAGCAAAAGCTGAGCACTTGTTTGCATTGTAGACTCTTGGGCTCCATCTCAGAGCAATCGAAGCAGACGGTGCCTGGGTGGCCAGCAGTCTGTCAGCCACGCTGCCCAGGTGTTCCTGATACACACTACAGAACGTCCCTACTTAAAATTCATTGTATTCATTTTGTTCATTAATGTTTCATGATGTTAGGAAATAGAGTATATGTAAGATTTTGGATGAAGACTGGCTAGTCGGTTAGCTCTGGGAGTGTAACCAGCCACTCCAGAAATGAGTGGTTCATACAAGCGTGTGGCTGTCCTGGGAGCTCTGGTCTTGGCTGAGTTGTCTCCTATACCTGCGGTGGCTGCCAGCCCATCGGGGGCTGGATGTTGGGGGATGTCCTGAACTATGGAGTGTTCTCTGTTCCCTGCATGAACAGGCTGCTATAGGCTCTGTCACAGGGCCCCTGGAGAGTGACAGGAGCATCAAGAGCCTCAGAAGTGGACCTATGACCCTGTGTCAAAGTTCTTTTGACCACTCTGAGATCCTAAGGCGGACCGTCCTTAAATGTGGAGCGAAAGGCTCTGACACTTTGTGGAAGGACTTGCAAAGTCACCCATTAAAGGGGAGAAGGGACAGGAAGGAGGAACATTGTTGCAGTCCACTGCTCCTGGGGATCAGGGTAGATAATTTCCAGGGTGAGGAGTTCTAGCCTCCATCCATGCAAGTCAAAAGCAGAGACCACAGGACTTTCTGAGTTTCCCTTGACTTGGAGGAGTCAGACACAGTCGTTATAAAAGAATGCAGTATATTCAGTGGACAGTTCATCTGGTAATCAGCAAGAGAAGTCAAAGAAACCTCAAAATTTGATGCATGCAGCATGCAGGACAAACTAAGTAGAAGCCAGGGAAAAGAAGCACTGTTTTCAAGCAGGGCTTCCTTGCTTTGTTCCTGCACACATCACACAGCGTATTCTTCGAAGGTGTGTCTGCTTGCCCTGCAGAGGCCCCTTTTTCCACACAGCTGGGTATGTCCTCAGGGGCACTTCAGGGATGGTGATGGGCACCATGAATAGATGTCCCCAACCTGATGTGACAAGCTTATAGTAAGTAAAGGAAGAGAGAACTGTAGGAAGAATTAATGTTCTTGATTAATAAGCTTTGGACCAAACATTAACATGGTCTTTTATCTTATTTACAAGTGTAGCAGTTTTGAATAATTCATGTTACACTTTAAGTTAGTAATGGCAGTAATGAACAGTTTGTACAGTAATTTGTATAACGAGGAAGCAATTTTTACTTGCATTTCAGATAATTTGCTAATGTGGAGTTAAAGTACTGATTTGCAAACCATGGTCAGATGGATTTAACTAACATATACTATATATTTTTTAGAGACACCCTTTTGAGTTTTTTCCCCCAATATATATTTAGGGAAAATGAGACAGTCTTTGGTGCCTTCAGTCTGTTCTGGATTTCAGTTCTCCACTTCTCAATTCCAGCCAGCCTATTTTAAATGGCTTTTCTGTCTAACTCTGTTCCTGTCTAAAAGAAGCATCAGACAAAGTGATCTCCCTGAGGGAGACGATAACATACAGCATGTGTAACTCTCTATCAATTAGAAGCCTATCTTAGAAGGTGAAATAATAAGGTAAAGAGTGTTTGCCTAAGACTTGATGGTGCACAGATGAAGGGACTTGGGAGTCATTTGGGAAAGAGGTGGTGGGGCTGGTTTGGAGGTAGCCTGGAGAGAAGTAGCAGCACTTCGTTAGGTAGTTCCGCACATGGATAGCTGCTGCTGGGACTGGTCAGCATGAATTGTAGTGTATCTATCAGCTGCTGCCACGGCAATGCTCTAGAACAAATGACCCCGGGTGGCTAGGACCGTGAGTTGTTTTCTCACTCTGGTCTGCGTGTCCCGGCTGAGCCCCCAGGCTGCAGGCATCTTCGATTGTGGCTGCGTTCTGCATGGATCGCGAGTTACCCAGGTAACTCAGCTTTCTCCTCATGCACCAGCACAGCTTGAGGACTAGGTCAAACGTGGACATGCACGCCAGGCCCTGCTCCCACCATGCCTACCAACCGGTACTGGGCCAACCAAGTCCTATGGCTACATCTGCCATCAGTGGGGCAGGAGTGTCCTCTGTCCACAGAGGGAGATGCAGCTGAGTGAGCAGGACCAACCACAGTCCCTGGGTGGGACTGGGTGAGTCGGGGCTGTCTTGGAGCTCAGTTCCTCTTCATCGATATCTACTTGCTACTGTAAAGTTCATTATCTTTTCTCATTCCAGCTGTTCACCTTGAACCTGGCCTTTCTTTTTTTTTTTTTTTAAGAGAGGGGCAGTGAGAGAGACAGAGAAAGAGAGAAACAACTTTATTTAGTTTTTCACATGGCCTTCGTTGCTCCAACACTTAGTTGTGTACGTGGTGCTGGGGTTTGAACCCGGGTCCTCGTGCTTGCCAGGCAAGCGCTGAAACCGCTGAGCCACTGTTCCAGCCCCTCGAACCTGGTGTTTTAAGAACACTGGACACCTGTTTTTTCTAGCATAGTAGGCCTTCAAGAAGGGGATCTTTATCAGTAGCAGTCATTTTGAAATGGCTCATCGTTTTCTAAGAATAGTATTGGCAAACTGAAGTCACTGATATCCGTGTGTTTCTTACACGGACCACAAGCACAATAGATGGTGATTTTGTTTGTGTTGATTTGGGAACGTGACTTACAAGCCACGAAAGCTCTAGACACAAGCCTTAGCATCAGCGTTGTGTAACATGAACAAGTCAGAAAACCACGTTTTTCTATGTAAAGTGAAGATCCGCTTCATCGAGTGGCTCTCTGGGCCTTCCTCGTAGTCTGCTTAGCACGACTGATAAGCAGCCACCTTCAGACTCGGTGTTTAGAGTGTGGGAACACTTCCTCAGCTTTCCCTACAAAAGTTTTTCTCTTTTTGAATCTAAAATATAAACATAAATGTTCAGCATTATCAGAATTAGAACTCTGAGTTATAATCTTTAGGAGTTTATCTTAACAGTGCTGTAGGAGGGGGCTGGAGTGGTGGCTCCGTGGTTTCGGCGCTTGTCCGGCAAACTCAAGTACACACTCCAGCAGCAGCACAGAATGAGGTCTTGGGGCAATGAAAGACACATGAAAAACTAAGTAATAAAAAGAAGTGTTTCTCTCTTTCTCACTATCCCTCTCTCTTTAAAAAAACAAACAAACAAACAAACAACAACAACAACAAAAAAAAACACCCAATGCAGAAGGAGGGTGATGCTGGAGAAGGAATCTTGGTTGGCCTGCTTCTTCGACGGTGTCGTGGGGAACCTAGGCTCGCGCGGGGCTGGTTTCTCTTTTGGACTATTAGTTTCACTCTTACTAAGATTAAATTTTAACCTTTGTTGTTGGTCGTGAACATGGCATCCCATACATGAGCATTTCTTTTGGGATTACGTAGTAACTACCAGAAGGTTCCTGGCCCCTCTTCCTTTAGCAGGAGCTGAGGGGGCACACGGGCTTGCGTGAGCTGGACATGGTAATGGTGTGGTCTAGAAGGGCAGGGGGCATTGCATGATCTTTCTTCAAGGTCCCCACTCCTAACAGAAGAAGCATTCCCGTCTGCAGGTGTTACCCTGGGGGGACCTTTGTCTCTGTCCCATTTCCAGGAAGTCAAGCCAGCAGGGAGGTGGGGTGGCAGCCTAGCCCCTTCTGCCTGCTGTCCCCAATCCATCCACATCTCGGGGCAGCCAAGGAGGCCACCGCAGGGCATTCAGCTGGGGAGAAGCACTCTCCTTCCATTCCAGAGAGCTTCGTGGAAACCCCAGCACAGGGCTGCGGCTTCTGCCTGGCCGATGGGGTTGCGTGTTGCCCCCGGCCGGGAAGGGACATTTCCTTGCGGGTTGGCCTGTTTCTTTACTGGAGGCAGCTGCCTGGGTGGCGCGAGTGCAGATCAGCTTCTCTTAAGCTGCAGTTTGTAGCCAGGGCCGCCAGTTGAGATGGGTAGCGAATCCCAGCCTTTTGGTTCCATTCAAGTTGTGCAATGATTGTGTGTAATATTTTTCTTTCCCATAGCTTTTCTTTATTTTATCAGCTGTCTAGAAGCTGTGATTATGTTTCCACATATGTCCCTTTGGCACATCTGAGAATTGGATATGGCTCCCAAGCTAATCAGACCAGGTTTTAAAAAGAACTGGGAATTTCGTTGTGCCATTTCTTTGTATATGGTCCTTTTTGGGAAAAAAAGATACTTGGAATTTTTAAAATTTCCATACTAGTTTTGGAATGCATATTGATTTGCTAAAAATTTGAATTATCTTTGCTGTGAGCTTATTTCGGTAACGAATGGTGGTTACACTGCCCAAGCTAGTTAAACAATGTTTCAGCGTTGCTTCTAAGTTCACGTTGGACATATTACCTGATTGTTAGTGACATAGGCGTTCCCATCCAGATCTCAAACTTCCGCATGTGCGATCATGAAAACACATCAGTGGAGAGACTGGTGGTGTTCGTGCAGGTCTGTTGTGTTGGAGGCTGGGTGCCGCAGAGGGCTGGCTGCTACCTGGCCTGCTTCTTGGTCTCTGAGAAGCCAGGCTGGGTACTTAGGTGAAGGTGTGCTCCCCACCTGTTGGTTTATGGCATCTCCGTGTTTTGAGCTTAAATGATTGTGGTTCACTGAGCCTCCTTTAAGTAGAGCAAGTTGACTAATAATGGAGCCCCATGGAACCGCTGTAAAGTGCCGCCTAGAGTCCCGTTACACCCAACATGTTTTAATCAACAGCAATGCAAGAAGCCAAGCTCTGTTCTCGGTATGTCTAACCTTACGATTTTCAAGTAGCAGTTGAGCAACACTTGGAAGCGTCATAAATCTCTCAGACTAATTAATGGAGATGTTTTTAAAATACTGGCAGATGAAAGTAACAAACATGTCAAATTGTGTTTTTCAGCTCCTGATTAATAATAATAGGTCAGCCGCCAAGTTTTAATTTCTTGATTAAATGACATTTAAAGTATTTGTGTTTTATTATCATTGACTGAAGTTAGTAGGCAACGCGCTTGACCCTTTATGTCTCTTATAGGAAGTGTTTCCCCTCATTACTAAAAGTTCGGCTTGTTCAGTGTAGCTGCCAAGCATCAACTTGACATTTTTAATAATGAGAAGTTTTAACACGATGATAGTAGCTGATGACACTTGTTACCAAGAATACCCCAAAATTCTGAAGTGCCTTTTGAATCAGCTCCGTTAGGTGTACTCAGTGTTTCCAGCACTTTCTTTGAGCTGTCGTACTGGTTGGCATCAGGTGCCTTCCTGGTGTGAACTGCAGTGCCCTGTGAGGCAGGCCTCTCTCTGCTGGCTCGTGTGGGCTGGATCAGAGCGTGGACGTTCAGCATACTGATGTGCGTCTTGGCTCTTCTCGTTGCCGGGTGGGTGCTGTGCAGAAGCTGCTGGGCGGAACATGTGACGAAGACACAGTGGGCACACCAGGACCTCTCCTGCAGATAGCCAGTCTGGGAGGACTGGCGTCATCAGGGCAGTGACGGGGAGTGTCTGTGATGCTTGGATGGGGTTGGATGGTCTGCGAACTTGAGATTTAAATTCAACTCTTTTTTTCTCAGTTGGCTGGTGTTTCCTTTAGGTCAATGAAAGTG
The DNA here is from genome assembly GCA_004027875.1 of Aplodontia rufa. NCBI lineage: Eukaryota > Metazoa > Chordata > Mammalia > Rodentia > Aplodontiidae > Aplodontia > Aplodontia rufa. The sequence continues at coordinate 24 of PVKS010003212.1, read as the reverse complement.
TTTATTTAATAAAAAATTATTTGA